>JAFLJL010000221.1:18525-23525 GCA_018398815.1 Conus ventricosus | reverse complement strand
TGTCTTTGGTCACTCCTAGTGTCATTTCAATTGTCTTTGGTCACTCCTAATGTTATTTTAATTTTCTTTGGTCACTCCTAGTGTCATTTCAATTGTCTTTGGTCACGACAGTTGTCTGTGGTCACTCCTAATGTCATTTCAATAGTCTTTGGTCACTTCTAGTGTTATTCCAATTGTCTTTGGTCACTCTAGTGTTATTTCAATTGTTTTTGGTCACTCCTAGTGTTATTTCAATTGTTTTTGGTCACTCCTAGTGTTTTTTTCAATTGTGTTTTGGTCACTCTCGTGCCATTTCAATTATCTTTGGTCAGTGCTTTGTCATTTCAATTGTCTTTGGTCAGTCCTTGTGCCGTCTCAATTGTCTTTGGTCTGTCCTTGTGTCATTTCAGGTTTTTTTTGGTTAGCCCTTGTGTCATTTCAATTGTTTTTGGCCAGTCTTGTGTCATTTCAATTATCTTTGGTCAGCCCGTGTGTCATTTCGTTGTCTTTGGTCACTTCCAGTGCCATTTCAATTGTCTTTGGTCAGTCCTTGTGTCATTTCAGTTGTTTTTGGTCAGTTCCTTGTGTCATTTCAATTGTTTTTGGTGCTCTCCGTCCCATTTCAATTGTCTTTGGTTAGTCCTTGTGTCATTTCAATTGTTGTTGGTCACTCCCGGTGTCATTTCAAATTCCCATTGGTCAGTTCTTGTGTCATTTGAATTGCTTTTGGTGTGCTTGTGTCATTTCAATTGTCTTTGGTCAGTCCTTATGTCTTTTCAATTATCTTTGGTCAGTCTTTGTGTCATTTCAAATTTTCTTTGGTCAGCCCTTTGTTTTTATTTCAATTGTTTTTGGTCACTCCTAGTGCTATTTCAATTGTCTTTGGTCATTTCTAGTGTTATTGCAATTATCTTTGGTCAGTCTGTTATTTTGTGGTCATGAAGCATGTTTCACACAACAAAGTTCCTATGCTTTGCACGTGCTACACGCTGTGTTGTTTGAAAATACTCACGATTTTAATAGTGTAGGCATAAAATTTTCTTAAACTGTGATCACACTGAACTTTAGCTTGATGACCTCAATGGGAAAAAGATCTGAGGGGTCACGTTTCAGTGGGTCGCCCCCAGGTGGCGCTAGATAACCATTTTTGACATCAAAGTTGAAAATCGCACATGGCGAATTTGCCCTGGGCTAAAACTGGTTTTCATGAAGTTCCCCCGTGGAGCGGAAAACTTGAGCGGCGCCAGCCAATTTGCCTGTCGGCCTTGGAGTGCAGTTTTCTGATGAAATGTGTAGTCCTCGTGGAATGAATGTTTCTGTCCTCTAAGATTCAATGTTGTTCACGTTAATGAGTTTGTGTTTCCAGTGCTTTTCAAATGCTGAGCTGTGGATTTTGTTCATTAATATTTGGAGCCCTCAAGCTCTTTCTGTCTCGCTTTCTCCATCTTTGTCTCTGTCTCTCTGTCTCTCTCTCTCTCTCTCTCTCTCTCTCTCTCTCTCTCATACTTAGTCCCTTAACGGGGCAAGGGCCGGATGAAAAAAAGCATGTGTTTGCTTATCTGTTACCCTTGGAAATAAAGATTATCATCATCATCATCTCACACTCTCTCTTTCTCTGTCTGTCTCTCTCTCTGTCTCTCACACAGAAAAATACACTCACACACACACACAACACACACAAACACACAACACACACACACACACACACACACACACACACACACACACATACATGGAGGCACACACACGGACAAACACATATGCATATTGATAGATACAAACACATAGCTTCATGTGAACAAGCGCAGATACACATACACAGAGTGCTGTCGTCCTGGTGGTTTGGTATGGTATGGTGTAGTGTAAGACACATACGCAGAGTGCTGTCGTCCTGGTGGTTTGGTATGGTATAGTGTAGTGTAAGACACATTCACAGAGTGCTGTCGTCCTGGTGGTTTGTTATGGTATAGTGTAGTGTAAGACAGGCCACCCCGTTCCACTCTTCCAGGGTGGTTGCTCCTGGGAGCCATCTGACGTCAGGTGGACGTGGACGTGATACCTGAATGTCACTAAGTGACCAGCTAGGTGTCACTGGATCTTAACTGCCCATAGCACTGTGTGTGTGTGTGTGTGTGTGTGTGTGTGTGTGTGTGTGTGTGTGTGTGTGTGTGTGGCGTGCGTGTGTGTGCGTGCGTGTGTGTGTGTATGTGTGTGTGTGTGTGTGTGTGTGTGTGTGTGTGTGTGTGTGTGTGTGTGTGTTTGTTTGTTTGTTTGTGTGTGTGTGTGTGTGTGTGTGTGTGTGTGTGTGTGTGTGTGTGAGTGTGGGGAATATTGTCACAACTTGTGCTCAAAAGCCGCACTGTCTCCACACAAGACGAGACCTCACCTTTTTGTACTCCCAGTTCTCAAAGAACAGGGAGTACTTTAGAATGGGAACGAAGAAATGCTGTCTGTGTGTCTGTGTGTCCGTGGTCAAAATGTGTTCCACTCGCTCCAGACAAAACTACTGGGCCGATCTTTCTGAAAATTTGTAGGTATGTTCACTATGGGTCAAGGATGATGCCAGATTTTTAGTTTACCGTTACAGCCGTTACTAACGGCTGTAACGGCCTGTAACGCTTTTTCTTCTCCATGGAATATCTCAGAAAGTGCCTGGCCGATTTATAAGCAGTTTGGATGATCTTGTGACAAATCGGAGCCTCTGTCCATATGTAAGTGATGTAATGCTGAAAATGGATTAAACAACCGTTAAAAACCGTAATTCTGCCGTTATTTCTTATATATAGGTGGATTTGAATGAAATTTGGTATATAGAAAGGTTATCACACACAAATGGCATTTCTATATAGTGTTTCAAAATTTGACGGTTAAAAAACCGTTATTCTTGACATATTGTCCAATTTGGATGAATTTGATTTGTACACAGGCTTTAGCCCAGTGAGGGACTAAAATACGTTTCAAAAGGGTACATCGGTTAAATAACCATTAAAACCGTTATTTGCCGTTATTTTTTATATATTGGTAGGGTTTAATGAAATTTTGTATATAGAAAGGTTATCACACACAAATGGCACTTCTTTGTAGTGTTTCAAAATCTGACCGTTAAAAAACCGTTATTCTTGACATATTGTCCCATTTGGATGAATTTAGTATGTACGCAGGCTTTAGCCCAGTGAGGACTAAAATACCAGTTTCAAAAGGGTACATCGGTTAAAGAACCGTTAAAAACCGTTATTTTGTCTTTATTTCTTATCTCACAAAGCACTTAGCCGATTTATAAGCGGTTTGGAAAACTGGGAGTACGTTTATATGCTTCGCATCTTGTTTCTACATTCTTTTCAGCAGCGTTGCTGGGTCAGGGAGAAACCTTTAGGGAGAACCTGGCAGCAGAAGGTCTTCAGAAAAGTTCCTTGGGACAGGTGTTCAGATCTGAACTCTTTAGATTTAAGGTGGCCTGCTGCATTCAGTTCATGACTCCTAGATGTCGTTCAAAATGTCAGGAATATGCATGGTGATGAATAATAAGTCAACACCGCCCACAGAGTTCAATTTTTGTACTCCCAGTTCTTATAAAA
The DNA here is from genome assembly GCA_018398815.1 of Conus ventricosus. Classification (NCBI taxonomy): domain Eukaryota; kingdom Metazoa; phylum Mollusca; class Gastropoda; order Neogastropoda; family Conidae; genus Conus; species Conus ventricosus. The sequence continues at coordinate 19,971 of JAFLJL010000221.1, read as the reverse complement.
CAGGTAGTACTATACAAAATGGGAACGAAGAAAATACTGTCTGTGTGTCTGTCCGTGGTCAAAAATATGTTCCACTGGCTCCAGACAAACCTTCTGGGTCGATCTTTCTGAAAATGTGTACCTATTTTCATTATGGGTTACAGATGATGCCCGATTTTTTTAAAATTTTACCAGAACTAACGGCTATAACGGCCCAAAAACGGTTTTTCTTCTTTATGGAATATCTCAGAAAGTACTTGTACTCAAGATAAACTGGGAGTATGTTTATATGCTTTGCATCTTGTTAATTATTCAAGCTTTCGCCTGTCAAAAGGCTTCCTCCGGAACCGGATCGTACTTTCATCTCCATGGTTGAAATGACATCAATACAATTGACGTCATAGTAGGAACCTGCATCAGTTTAGAACATACGTCACATCATTCTCTTTTTGTTACTCCCATTTCTTAAGAAAAGGGAGTAGTACTTTAAAATGGGAACGAAGAAATGCTGTGGTGTGTGTGTGTGTGTGTGTGTGCGTGTGCGGTGTGTGTGGTGTGTGTGTGTGTGTGTGTCCGTGGTCAAAATGTGTTCCACTCGCTCAGACAAAACTACTGGGTCGATCTTTCTGAAAATTTGTAGGTATGTTCATTATGGGTCAAAGATGATGCCCGATGTTTAGTTTACCGTTACAGCCGTTACTAACGATCAAGGATGATGCCGTGTTTTAGTTTACCCCGTTATAGCCGTTACTAACGGCTGTAACATCCTGTAACGGTTTTTCTTCTTTATGGAATATCTCAAAAAGTACTAGGCGATCTTTCAGAAAAATGTAGGTATGTTCATTATGGGTCAAGAATAATGCCTGATGTTTTAGTTTACCGTTATAGCCGTTACTAACGGCTGTAACGGCTGTAACGGTTTTTCTTCTTTATAGAAAATATCAGAAAGCATTTGGCCGATCTTCTGAAAATTTGTAGGTATGTTCATCATAGGTCACGGATGATGCGCGATGTTTTAGTTTACCGGTACAGCCGTTACTTACGGCTGTAACGACATGTGACGCTTTTTTTCTTTAAGGAATATCTCAGAAAGTGCTTGGCTGATCTTTGTGAAATTAGCAGGTATGTTCATTATGGGCACGAATGATGCCCGATGTTTTAGTTTACCCGTTATAGCGTTACTAACGGCTGTAACGGCCTGTAAGCCTTTTCTTCTTCATGGAATATCTCAGAAAGTACTTGGCGATCTGTGTGAAAATTAGCAGGTATGTTCATTATGGATCAAGGATGATGCCTGATGTTTTAGTTTACCGTTATATCATTACTAACGGCTGTAACGGCCTGTAACGGTTTTTTTCTTTTCTTTATGGAATATCTCAGAAAGTAATGGCGATCTTTGTGAACATAGCAGGTATGTTCACTTTGGGTTTACTTTGTGCACGTGTATTAGTCCATTTTAGCGTGTTT
>JAFLJL010000221.1:0-7500 GCA_018398815.1 Conus ventricosus | reverse complement strand
ATTACACTGTCAGGCAGAGGGTGGAGGAACAGGACCATTACACTGTCAGGCAGAGGGGGGAGGGACAGGACCATTACACTGTCAGGCAGAGGGGGGGGGGGGGGACAGGACCATTACACTGTCAGGCAGAGGGGAAGGAACAGGACCATTACTCTGTCAGGCTGAGGGGGGAGGGACAGGACCATTACACTGTCAGGCAGGGGGGGGGAGGAACAGGACCATTACACTGTCAGGCAGAGGGGAGAGGAACAGGACCATTACACTGTCAGGCAGGGGGGGGAGGAACAGGCTGTCAGAACATGCACTGTATACTTCTGGAGAAGATCAGGAGTGTCGGGGGGGAGGGGGGGGGGCTATGATCACGTGTCTATGCACTTCCACAGGAGATGGAATGTGTGTGTGTGTGTGTGTGTGTGTGTGTGTGTGTGTGTGTGTGTGTGTGTGTGTGTGTGTGTGTATGTGTGTGTGTGTGTTTCTATGTGTGTGTGTGTGTGGATATGGGTGTGGGTGTGGGTGCGCATACATGCTGTGAGTATTTTTGTCTGTGTGTGTGTGTGGTGTGTGTGTGTGTGTGTGGTGTGTGTGTGTGTGTGTGTGTGTGTGTGTGTGTGAGTGTGTGTGTGTGTGTGTGTGTGTGTGTGTGTGTACGTGTGAGCGTGCGTGTATTTGTGAGAAAAAGAGGGAGAAAGAAAGGGACAGAGTGAGAGAGAGACAGAGGTAGACACAGATCTAGAGAGAGAAAGAGCTCTCAATTTTAATGAACAGAATCCACAGCTCAACATTTGAAATACACTGGAAACACAAACTCGTTAACGTGAACAACATTGAATCTTAGAGGACAAAAACACTCATTTCACGAGGACTACACATTTCATCAGAAACTGCACTCCAAGGCCGACAGGCAAATTGGATGGCGCCGCTCAAGTGTCGGCTCCACAGGGGACTTCAATGACAACCAGTTCAGCCCAGGGCGGAATTCGCCATGTGCTGATTTTCAACTTTGATGCCAACAATGGCGGGATAGCGCAGCCTGATGGCGACCCACTGACGCCTGACCCATCCAACCTTACCCTGACTGACGTCATCAAGCCAATGTTAGGCGTGAGTCACAATTCAACAATTCCATGCCTACCTTCATGTGAAAAATCAGGGGTCTTTTCAAATCACAGCATTTAACACGTGCAAAGCGGAGGAAATTACTGGAAGTCATCAAAGGCAATTGAACTAACACACAGAGTCACCACAAACAATTTAAAAACACTAGGAGTGACCAAAGACAATAGAAATAACATAGGAGTGACCAAAGACAAGTCATATAACATTAGGAGTGACCAAAGACAATTGACATAACATTAGGAGTGACCAAAGACAATAGAAATAACATAGGAGTGACCAAAGACAATAGAAATAACATAGGAGTAACCAAAGACAATAGAAATAACATAGGAGTGACCAAAGACAATAGAAATAACATAGGAGTGACCAAAGACAATAGAAATAACATTAGGAGTGACCAAAGACAATGAAATAACATAGGAGTGACCAAAGACAATAGAAATAACATAGGAGTGACCAAAGACAATAGAAATAACATTAGGAGTGACCAAAGACAATAGAAATAACATACGAGTGACCGAAGACAATAGAAATAACAGGAGTGACCAAAGACAATAGAAATAACATAGGAGTGACAAAGACAATTAACATAACATTAGGCATGACCAAAGACAATAGAAATAACATAGGAGTGACCGAAGACAATAGAAATAACATAGGAGTGACCAAAGACAATAGAAATAACATAGGTGTGACCGAAGACAATAGAAATAACATAGGTGTGACCAAAGACAATTGAAATAACATAGGAGTGACCAAAGACAATTGAAAAAACATAGGAGTGACCGAAGACAATTGAAATAAAATAGGAGTGACCAAAGACAATTGACATAACATCAGGAGTGACTAAAGACAATAGAAATAACACTAGGAGTGACCAAAGACAACTGAAATAAAATAGGAGTGACCAAAGACAATTGACATAACATCAGGAGTGACTAAAGACAATAGAAATAACATTAGGAGTGACCAAAGACAATAGAAATAACACTAGGAGTGACCAAAGACAACTGAAATAAAATAGGAGTGACCAAAGACAATTGAAATAACATAGGAGTGACTGAAGACAATTGAAATAAAATAGGAGTGACCAAAGACAATTGACATAACATTAGGAGTGACCAAAGACAATAGAAATAACATAGGAGTGCCCAAAGACAATTGACATAAAACTAGGAGTGACCAAAGACAATTGAAATAACATTAGGAGTGACCAAAGACTATTGAAATAACACTAGGAGTGACCAAAGACAACTGAAATAAAATAGGAGTGACCAAAGACAATTGAAATAAAATAGGTGTGACCAAGGGCAATTGAAATAACATAGAAGTGACCAAAGACAATTGAAATAAAATAGGTGTGACCAAAGGCAATTGAAATAACATAGAAGTGACTGAAGACAATTGAAATAACATAGAAGTGACCAAAGACAATTGAAATAACATAGAAGTGACCAAAGACAATTGAAACAATGTAGGAGTGACCAAAGCCAATTGAAATAAAATAGGCGTGGCCAAAGGCGATTGAAATAACACAGAAGTGACCAAAGACAATTGAAATAACACAGAGGTGACCAAAAGACAATTGAAACAATGTAGGAATGACCAAAGACAATTGAAATAACACTAGGAGTGACCAACGCCAATTGATATGACACTAGAAGTGACCAAAGACAATTGAAATAACACTAGGAGTGACCAACGCCAATTGATATGACACTAGAAGTGACGAAGACAATTGAAATGACACTGCAGGTGACCGAAGACAATAGAAATAACAATAGGAGTAACCAAAGACAGTTGAAATAATCTAGGCGTGACCAAAGACAATTCAAATTGAAATAAGAGTAACCAAAGAATATTCAGATCGCAGAGAGAGTGGAGAACATATGGCAGGAAGGACATGGGAGGAAGAATGGAGTGGAAGTTGGGAATCAAGAATGCGTTCAATGTAACTCCTGCGCTAAAGAGACAGTAATGAAAGCGAGGCGAAGTCTCGTGTGGTCTCGTGAGAACGGCCAGCTCTGCACAATCTGTTCTAGGGCTTTCCAACACGCTCCACACCGTCTCGTGCTGAACCAATTGGCTGCTCGTCAATTAGATGCCCCTGATTGGGTTTTTGTCTGTTTCTCCCTGGTCAATAATTAACGCAGAGGGGTGAAATGGAGGAAGAAAAGGAGGGGGAGGATGAGAGCGCGCGCGTGTGAGTGTGTGTGTGTGTGTGTGTGTGTGTGTGTGTGTGTGTGTGTGTGTGTGAGTGTGTGTGTGTCTGGGGGGTGCGCGTGCATGCGTGCGTGCGTGCGTCCTTCAACTGAATGTCTATTCATGTAATGCAATCTAAAGCAAAAGGATTTTTAACAAAAACGAAAGGCAAATTTAAGTGAATATGACATCAATTATCTGAAAGAAATACAAGCAACCGCGCTACATCTGCACGTCATTACAATGAGCAAAATTGGGACTGTCAGTTAATTATTCTCTCTCTCTCTCTCTCTCTCTCTCTCTCTCTCTCTCTCCTCTCTCTCTCTCTCTCTCTGGGTAGCTTCACTTTGTCTGGCTTCCTAACAACACGCATTCTGTAGATACAGAAACTACCGTCATCTGTGCAAACATCTGGAGCAGCGCGATTGTTGCAGGAGCGCCGTTCACTGTGAAGAGAAGAGAGAGAGAGAGAGAGAGAGAGAGAGAGAGAGAGAGAGAGAGAGAGAGAGAGAGATTGATTGATTGATTGATTGATTGATTGATTGATCTTTAATACCCAAGGATGAAGATTTTAGGCCAAAGCTAGTCTTACAATCTGTCCTTGTCGTGCATACATTATTTCAGCACATATCATTCATACAGACAATTCAACATACCAACATGATAATCTAATTCTACAATTGATAAGCAAACTGCTCATAAAAGCACTAATGAGATGGGGGATGGTTAAAACAAAAGGAAACTTACAAGCAAACAAACAAACAAAAACTACAGAGAGAGAGAGGTCAGAGGAGGGTGGGGAAGAGAGAATGGTAGGTAGGAGGAGGAGAAAAGGGATGGTAGACAGAGTGGGAGTGGGGATGAGCGATTTTAACGGAGTAGGTTTTATGTTGAGACGATTTAATCAAAGTATGGTTCACAGAAGACTTAGCGAATGGACGCTAATCATTGTAATCGAATAATTTAACTACTGAGACATAAAATGTTTATGCAAATGTTCCTTGAAAGGTTTTAAGAGAGAGAGAGAGAGAGAGAGACAGAGAGAGAGAGATGAACTCGCTGCTGCAGACAACGACATTCGCCACGAACAAACCTCAAGGCAGAGCGAGTCAAAGTACGGTGGTCACTCTGACAACACGCACTGACCATTTATAAGGCAGAGCGAGTCAAAGTACGGTGGTCACTCTGACAACACGCACTGACCTTTGTAAGGCAGAGCGAGTCAAAGTACGGTGGTCACTCTGACAACACGCACTGACCATTTGTAAGGCAGAGCGAGTCAAAGTACGGTGGTCACTCTGACAACACGCACTGACCATTTGTAAGGCAGAGCGAGTCAAAGTACGGTGGTCACTCTGACAACACGCACTGACCATTTGTAAGGCAGAGCGAGTCAAAGTACGGTGGTCACTCTGACAACACGCACTGACCATTTGTAAGGCAGAGTGAGTCAAAGTACGGTGGTCATTCTGACAACAAACACTGACCATTTGTCCTACCTCCACATTAACGTGTTGCCTGTCGGCCAAAATCACCCTCCCTGGGCGAATGGAGGGCTGAGGGTGGCCAAAATCACCCTCCCTGGGCAAATGGAGGGTTGAGGGTGGCCAAAATCACCCTCCTGGGCGGAATGGAGGGTTGAGGGTGGCCAAAATCACCCTCCCTGGGAGAATGGAGGGTTGAGGGTGGCCAAAATCACCCTCCTGGGCGAATGGAGGGTTGAGGGTGGCCAAAATCACCCTCCCTGGGAGAATGAAGGGCTGAGAGCGGCCAAAATCACCCTCCCTGGAAGAATGGAGGGCTGAGGGTGGCCAAAATCACCCTCCCTGGGCGAATGGAGGGCTGAGGGTGGCCAAAATCACCCTCCCTGGGAGAATGAAGGGCTGAGGGTGGCCAAAATCACCCTCCCTGGGAGAATGGAGGGCTGAGGGTGGCCAAAATCACCCTCCCTGGGAGAATGAAGGGCTGAAGGCCACATCAGTGACAGAACAGAAAACACGAGGACTCGAACACATACTCACACAGACACACAGGCACAGACACAGACACAGACACAAACGCACAGGCGCACGGGCGCGCACGCACACACACACACACACACACACACACACACACACACACACACACACACACACACACACACACACACACAAGCGCACACATGCATGTGCGCACGCGTTCCTTTCCGTTGTCCCAATATTAGCGCAGTGTTATTTTCATATTGTCAGTTCCAATATAAATGACCTTCCATTGACGAGAGTGAGAGACAGACAGACAGACAGACACACGTACACACACACACACACACACACACACACACACACACACACACACACAACACACAGAGAGAGAGAGAGAGAGAGAGAGAGAGAGAGAGAGAGAGAGAGAGAGAGAGAGAGAGAGAGAGAGGAGCGAGAGGGTGGGGGGACAGAGTGAGAGAGAGACAGAGACAGAGACAGAGAGAGAGTAAGTGAAATAGACACACAGAGAGAAAGAGAGGGATGCCGAGGGAGAGACAGACAGACAGAGAGACAGAGAGAGAGAGAGTCAGACAGACAGACAGGCAGACAGACAGGGAATATAATCAGACAGACAACAGCCACTCCTAAAATATCGGCCACTGCGTGATACGTTCTCCTCTATCAGAAACCAGGCAGAATATCCGAGCCTGAGTGGTGGGGAGGGGAAGGAGACAGAGGATGGGGTGTGGAGTTGGGGGGGGGGGGGGTATCACCAGCAGTTGCCAGGGTCCAGACCACTGCTGAGCGGGGTCCGTGGTCAAACAGAGCTTCACCTGTACAGCTCATGCCGTGAGTTCAAACCCCTCGAGGGGTCGGATTTTTACGGGTTGAAAACATTCTGTGTCCACTCAGCAGTAGATGCGAACTTGACTCGGATCAGGACAAGTTGAGCGGAAAGAAGCGAGGGAAGGAAGGGCACTGCCTTCCATACAGCCGTCCCTCAGCCACGGTGACTTTCTCACTGCCTTACGGCCACTGGTAGATAGGACCGGTCACCTGTGAGCTATGCTGTACGGGGTTTGACGGCTCAATATAGCCTGCTGCCTGTGAACTACTGTTGAAGGGAGTTGACGGCTCGATACGGCCCACTGCTGACTGACCCTAGGACCCGTCACCTGTGACCTACTGCTGTACGGGAGTTGACGGTCAATACAGCCTACTGCCTGTGAACTACTGCTGTACGGGAGTTGACGGCTCGATACAGCCTATGCTGACTGAGGGGAAAGGAGCCGGGAGGATAGGTGCAGAGTGGCTGGGAGGGGGGGGGGGGGGGGGAGGGGGTGGAGGGAGGGGGATACGGTTCTCAGCGTGCAAGCTCTGCATCCTTAGAAAAAAAAAACATTGTGAAATTAAACACAAACATTGCTCGAGTCAGGGAGGGAAATAAGGTGGTGGGAGGGTGGGAGGGCGGGGGGCGGGGGGGGGCTGTCATCACGTGATCTACGCACTTCGAAGATTGATCTGGTGTGTGGAGATGGGAGGGGGGGGGAGGGGGGGGGGGGGGGCTATGATAACATGGCGTATTCACTTCTTCGGGGGAAAAGAGTGTGGTTAGTGTGTGTGTTAATGTGTGAGGGAGGGAGGAGGTGTGATAAAGCAGCCCGTACATTTCTTCGGGGAGAAAGAATGTGTGTGTGTGTGGGGGGGGGGGGGGGTGAGGGTAGGAGCTGTAATAACGCAGCCTCTACAATTCTTCGGGAGAAAGATGGGGAGAGGACGGGGGGGGGGGGGGGGGGGAAGAGAGGGGGCATGATAACAGCCTTGTACATTTCTTCAGAAAACGGCATGAGACTGAGGAAGGACCGGAAATCTTCAAATCCAGGATTGAACGAATGAAGTAAGGTGGATTGAACGAATGAAGTAAGGTGGATTGAACGAATGAAGTAAGGTGGGAGAATTTTGGAACGGGGGCGGGGAAGGGAGGGGGGGGGGGGGGGGGGGGAAGCGCACACAAGACTATCAATAAGTGTCCAAGCCGTTCTCTTTGTTTCAACTATCAGTGCTTATGTCAGTTAGTTTTTTGGGAGTGGGGGGATGGGGGGGGGGAATGTCCCGTTTATCTGGACATTACAGATGTGGGAGTGAGGGGGGGGGGGGGGGGGGGATGTTCCCCGTTGATTGGACATCTACAGGTGTGCAGTGAGGGGGGGGGGGGGGGTGT
>JAFLJL010000220.1:32500-38469 GCA_018398815.1 Conus ventricosus | reverse complement strand
AGATTGGTTACAATGCTGACCTCATAATACTGGTTACAATGCTGACGTCATGATATGGTTACAATGTGACCTCATGATACTGGTTACAATGCTGGCGTCATGATATTGGTTACAATGCTGACCTCATGATATGGCTACAATGGTCACAATGCTGACCTCAATGATACTGGTTACAATGCTGACCTCTAATATTGGTTACAATGTCGACCTCATGAGTTGGTTACAATGCTGACCTCATGATATTGGTTACAATGCTGACCTCATTATATTGGTTTCAATGCTGACCTCATGATACGGGTTACAATGCTGACCTCATGATATTGGTTACAATGCTGACCTCATGATGTTGGTTACAATGTCGACCTCATGATATTAGTTACAATGTTGACCTCATGATGTTGGTTACATTGTCGACCTCATGATGCTGGTTACAATGTCGACCTCATGATGCTTGTTTCAATGCTGACCTCATGATATGGTTACAATGCTGACCTCATATTGGTTACAATGTTGACCTCATGATGCTGGTTCCAATGCTGACCTCATGATATTGCTTACAATGCTGACCTCATGATATTGGTTACAATGCTGACCTCATGATACTGGTCACAATGTTGACCTCATGATACTGGTTACAATGTTGACCTCATGATATTGGTTACAATGTTGACTCATGATATTGGTTGCAATATTGTCCTCATGATTTTGGTTACAATGCTGACCTCATGATATTGGTTACAATGTTGACCTCATATTGGGTACAATGCTGACCTCATGATATTGGTTTACAATGTTGACCTTATAATTTTGGTTACAATGCTGACCTCATGATATTGGTTATAATGTTGACCTCATGATATTGGTTACAATGTTGACCTCATATTGGTTACAATGCTGACCTCATGATATTGGTTACAATGTTGACCTCATGATATTGGTTACAATGCTGACCTCATGATATTGGTTACAATGTTGACCTCATGATATTGGTTACAATGCTGACCTCATGATATTGGTTACAATGTTGATCTCATAATTGGTTACATGTTGACCTCATGATATTGGTTACAATGCTGACCTCATGATACTGGTTACAATGCTGACCTCATGAATTGGTGACAATGTTGACCTCACATTGGTTACAATGTTGACTCAGGATATTGGTTACAATGTTGACCTCATGATATTGGTTACAATGCTGACCTCATGATATTGGTTACAATGCTGACCTCATGATACTGGTTACAATGCTGACCTCATGATATTGGTTACAATGCTGACCTCATGATACTGGTTACAATGCTGACCTCATGATACTGGTTACAATGCTGACCTCAATGATTTTGGTTACAATGCTGACTATGATATTGGTTACAATGCTGACTTCATGATACTGGTTACAATGCTGACCTCATGATACTGGTTACAATGTTGACCTCATGATACTGGTTACAATGCTGACCTCATGATATTGGTTACAATGTTGAACTCATGATATTGTTTACAATGCTGACCTCATGATACTGGTTACAATGCTGACCTCATGATATTGGTTACAATGCTGACCTCATGATGTTGGTTGCAATGCGGACCTGATGATGTGGTTACAATGCTGACCTCATGATATTGGTAACAATGCTGACCTCATGACACTGGTTACAATGCTGACCTCATGATAGTGGTTACAATGCTGACCTCATGATACGGGTTACAATGCTGACATCATGATATCGGTTACAATGTGTCACACTGTCACTTTTGCACACACGCATTCATGACAGCATTTACTCCATACGCACACGCAATCTTTCCAAACAACCAAAAGGCGCACTACCGAATGTTTTTTCTTCTCCCCCTCTCCTTCGGGGAAAAACACTTTACTAAATCACATCAAACTATTTATAAAACAGATTTTATACATGTATCTCTCTTTACACTGAGAGATAACTAATTCATTCAAGATTCTGTAAAATCATGGCCTTCACATACATTAGCCCAAAATCCAGACCAGGAGAATAAATAACTCCTGTAATCATTGATGCCATGCCTGCATCAAATATAAGACTCTCTCCATACTATCATGATTCCCTGTCTCTCTCAGACATCGTATCGCCCCTTGAATTCTCCCGTCACTGGAGATATGAGTTCCCACTCCTCTCCCTTGAATTCTCCTGTCACTGGAGAGGTGACGAGTTCCAACTCCTCTCCCTGGAGTCTGTAGTTGCTTGGGCTGAATACCGGTGTGTTCCCCACACCATGGCCATCTTTAACCACCTCACGGGGTTGAAGAGTGAAAGGTGAAGGGCGAAGGGCTGAAACACGAATAAGGTTCGTGTAAGTAACCTGCTTCCCAATTTAATTATGAATTCTTTCTTTCTCTTTTCTTTAGGTTTTCCTATGTAGCTTTCCCCAACTATCTATGGCTCACCTGGTAATGACTGGTCAGCAGTGAGGACCAGCCGTCCTGACAGGTTCGAGTCTCTAGGCCATCTGCTGGGCTAAAACTGATTCTTTCCTCCCTCCTAGTGAGTGCATACTCAGTGTTCAAAATACATGACCAGCACCTTACCAGCCCTTATTAAAACTATCTCCCAGTGGTCACTTTCACCCAATGACCACCTTCTTTCTTTAATGAGTCATTCTCACAATTATTTGGGGACGCCGCTACACTAGTCAAGCCACATAAATATTCTTCCTTTTTAGTTGTGGCATGGGGAAATGATTCATATCACTAACTACATGTAATGGAGCGTCACATGCCTTGATGTGAGGCTACGTCACATGACACAATGCTGACCTCATGATATCGGTTACAATGCTGACCTCATGATACTGGTTACAATACTGACCTCATGATACTGGTTACAATGCTGACCTCATGATATTGGTTACAATGCTGACCTCATGATACTGGTTACAATGCTGACCCCATAATATTGGTTACAATGCTGACCTCATGATATTGGTTACAATGCTGACCTCATGATATTGGTGACAATGTTGACCTCACATTGGTTGCAATGTTGACCTTATGATATTGGTTTCAATGTTGACCTCATGATATTGGTTACAATGCTGACCTCATGATATTGGTTACAATGCTGACCTCATAATACTGGTTACAATGCTGACGTCATGATATTGGTTACAATGCTGACCTCATGATACTGGTTACAATGCTGACGTCATGATATTGGTTACAATGCTGACCTCATGATACTGGCTACAATGGTCACAATGCTGACCTCATGATACTGGTTACAATGCTGACTGAGAAAGAAGGGTGGTCATTGGGTGAAAGTGACCACTGGGAGATAGTTTAATAAGGGCTGGTAAGGTGCTGGTCATGTGTTTTGAACACTGAGTATGCACTCACTAGGAGGAGGAAAGAATCAGTTTTAGCCCAGCAGATGGCCTAGAGACTCGAACCTGTCAGGACGCTGGTCCTCACTGCTGACCAGTCATTACCAGGTGAGCCATAGATAGTTGGGGAAAGCTACATAGGAAAACCTAAAGAAAAGAGAAAGAAAGAATTCATAATTAAATTGGGAAGCAGGTTACTTACACGAACCTTATTCGTGTTTCAGCCCTTCGCCCTTCACCTTTCACTCTTCACCCCGTGAGGTGATTAAAGATGGCCATGGTGTGGGGAACACACCGGTAGTTCAGCCCAAGCAACTAAAGACTCCAGGGAGAGGAGTTGGAACTCGTCACCTCTCCAGTGACAGGAGAATTCAAGGGAGAGGAGTGGGAACTCATATCTCCAGTGACGGGAGAATTCAAGGGGGCGATACGATGTCTGAGAGAGACAGGGAATCATGATAGTATGGAGAGAGTCTTATATTTGATGCAGGCATGGCATCAATGATTACAGGAGTTATTTATTCTCCTGGTCTGGATTTTGGGCTAATGTAATGTGAAGGCCATGATTTTACAGAATCTTGAATGAATTAGTTATCTCTCAGTGTAAAGAGAGATACATGTATAAAATCTGTTTATAAATTGTTTGATGTGATTTAGTAAAGTGTTTTTCCCCGAAGGAGAGGGGGAGAAGAAAAAACATTCGGTAGTGCGCCTTTTGGTTGATTGGAAAGATTGCGTGTGCGTATGGAGTAAATGCTGTCATGAATGCGTGTGTGCAAAAGTGACAGTGTGACACATTGTAACCGATATCATGATGTCAGCATTGTAACCCGTATCATGAGGTCAGCATTGTAACCACTATCATGAGGTCAGCATTGTAACCAGTGTCATGAGGTCAGCATTGTTACCAATATCATGAGGTCAGCATTGTAACCAGCATCATCAGGTCCGCATTGCAACCAACATCATGAGATCAGCATTGTAACCAATATCATGAGGTCAGCATTGTAACCAGTATCATGAGGTCAGCATTGTAAACAATATCATGAGGTCAACATTGTAACCAATATCATGAGGTCAGCATTGTAACCAGTATCATGAGGTCAACATTGTAACCAGTATCATGAGGTCAGCATTGTAACCAGTATCATGAAGTCAGCATTGTAACCAATATCATGAGGTCAGCATTGTAACCAAAATCATGAGGTCAGCATTGTAACCAGTATCATGAGGTCAGCATTGTAACCAATATCATGAGGTCAGCATTGTAACCAGTATCATGAGGTCAGCATTGTAACCAATATCATGAGGTCAACATTGTAACCAATATCCTGAGGTCAACATTGTAACCAATGTGAGGTCAACATTGTCACCAATATCATGAGGTCAGCATTGTAACCAGTATCATGAGGTCAGCATTGTAACCAATATCATGAGGTCAGCATTGTAACCAATATCATGAGGTCAACATTGTAACCAATATCCTGAGGTCAACATTGTAACCAATGTGAGGTCAACATTGTCACCAATATCATGAGGTCAGCATTGTAACCAGTATCATGAGGTCAGCATTGTAACCAATATCATGAGGTCAACATTGTAACCAATATGAGATCAACATTGTAACCAATATCATGAGGTCAGCATTGTAACCAATATCATGAGGTCAACATTATAACCAATATCATGAGGTCAGCATTGTAACCAAAATTATAAGGTCAACATTGTAACCAATATCATGAGGTCAGCATTGTACCCAATATGAGGTCAACATTGTAACCAATATCATGAGGTCAGCATTGTAACCAAAATCATGAGGACAATATTGCAACCAATATCATGAGGTCAACATTGTAACCAATATCATGAGGTCAGCATTGTAACCAATATCATGAGGTCAACATTGTAACCAATATCCTGAGGTCAACATTGTAACCAATGTGAGGTCAACATTGTCACCAATATCATGAGGTCAGCATTGTAACCAGTATCATGAGGTCAGCATTGTAACCAATATCATGAGGTCAACATTGTAACCAATATGAGATCAACATTGTAACCAATATCATGAGGTCAGCATTGTAACCAATATCATGAGGTCAACATTGTAACCAATATCATGAGGTCAGCATTGTAACCAATATCATGAGGTCAACATTGTAACCAATATTATGAGGTCAGCATTGTAACCAATATGAGGTCAACATTGTAACCAATATCATGAGGTCAACATTATAACCAATATCATGAGGTCAGCATTGTAACCAAAATTATAAGGTCAACATTGTAACCAATATCATGAGGTCAGCATTGTACCCAATATGAGGTCAACATTGTAACCAATATCATGAGGTCAGCATTGTAACCAAAATCATGAGGACAATATTGCAACCAATATCATGAGGTCAACATTGTAACCAATATCATGAGGTCAACATTGTAACCAGTATCATGAGGTCAACATTGTAACCAATATGAGGTCAGCATTGTAACCAATATCATGAGGTCAGCATTGTAAGCAATATCATGAGGTCAGCATTGGAACCAGCATCATGAGGTCAACATTGTAACCAATATGAGGTCAGCATTGTAACCAATATCATGAG
>JAFLJL010000220.1:12500-27500 GCA_018398815.1 Conus ventricosus | reverse complement strand
ACCTTGAAGAGAACGTTTTATGGTCAAAATGTAAATATGAGAACAGTTACAACCCTATTTGACTCGTTAGTCTCTCCCATCTTCACATATGGGTCGGAGGTGTGGTTCCCATCCTCTTACCAATACAAAGATGAAATATGTCAAGAAAAGAAAATGCAGCATTTGTTCAAAACCTGTCTTGCAAACAAATTCCCACATGAAACTGCACACATTAAATTCTGCAGGCAATTATTAAGAGTTCATAGAAAAGCAATGGCATTACCGGTTTTGGGCGAACTGGGAGATTCCCGATTACTTTTAAAGTGATAACCCAGACTATCGCATTCTGGATACACATATTAGAGTCAGACCAAGACTCTTACCAACAACAGATTTATCAGTCAATGATCTCTCAAGGCACCGAAGAAAGCAAATGGACGAAGTTTATACGACAAACCTTGTCAACGATAGGATTACAGCATGTCTGGGAAAATCAGGGTACATTTAGTGTGACTCGCCTGAAGTTTCTGATCAATGCGAAGCTGGAAACGTTTTATATTGAGTTTTGGAAGAAACAAAAGAATGAAAGCACATCCAAGCTCAAATTTTATGCCACAGTTACTACCGAATACAAACAGGCGGCTTATTTGGAGCAACACACTGACACAGATTGCAGACGAGCACTAACTAGATTACGAATAAGTGCCCATGACCTCCAAATTGAGAGGTGCGTTATACCAACACTGACAGAGAAAACAGATTATGCACGACATGCCACGTCGTTGAGGACGAACTACATTTTCTCGACGACTGCAAATTATTTGACCAACAACGTTATGACCTGTTGACGAGGATAATAAAAACTGATTTTCCACCACAGACTAACATGACAAAACCCTCGGAGCTTATGTTATTGGACTGCTTCCAACCTGTACTTGCCCAGTATATCCTGTTGTGTTTTTCTCTTCGGAGACAGAAAATTTAATCAGACTCTGATACACACTATGCTTTTCTTTCTGCTACTAATGATGTTATGTTGCAAGATGTGACAACGCTAGGATTAGTTTAGTTTAGTTGAATGTCTGAACTTGATCATCTGTGCCCCACAAAACCTCTGGTTTTCATATGGCAATAAAATATGTTCTTGTTCTTGTTCTTGTTCTTGTTCTTCACACACACACACACACACACACACACACACACACACACACACACACCACACACACACACACACACACACACACACATACACATACACGCACACACATACACATACACACACACGACCGTGCGCGCAGGCAAGCACACACGCAGGCAGGCGCGCGCGCCTCCCCGACCCTCCCCCCCCCCCTCCACCACACATACACTCACCTTTGAACACGTATTCGTCCGTGTACGTATATGATTTCATACATCATTGCCTGTATTCTCAGCATCATTAGATCCTTCCATGAAGACATGAAAGGCACCGTCGTCTTTGACGGCTCAACATCAGCTGCCTTCAACATACGGAGCGGAGTGAAACAGGGTTGCGTCCTGGCTCCCACCCTGTTTGGGATCTTCTTTGCTGTGATGTTGAAACACGCATTTGGTCCTGCAGCTGAGGGTATCTACCTCCGAACCAGGACAGACGGAAAGCTCTTCAACCTCTCCAGACTAAGAGCCAAGACGAAAGTCAAGCTGAGGTGCCTGCATGACTTCCTCTTTGCAGACGACGCAGCAGCAACTGCCCACTTAGCCGAGGACCTACAGCAGCTCATGACTCGCTTCAGCGATGCCTGCCAAGACTTCAGGCTTACCATTAGCTTGAAGAAAACACAGGTCATGGGACAGGATGTTGACTCTCCCCCAGTCATCAGCATCAATGACCATGAACTGGATGTCGTCCATGACTTTGTTTATCTGTAGTCCCGTAAAATTAGGACAAAAATCGGCTTGAGTGCAAACTAATTCCTTTCTAAGCTTTTTGAGTTTTTTTTCCATTTTACAAACACTCGGCAGTCAGAAAAACCAAAGTCTACCAAAATTTGGAGGGGGGAACATTATTTAATAGCTCTCTTAATATAGAGACCCCCTCTGGCTGTTTGAAAAAATTCTGCAGTCCAAGAAGAAAACGTTTCACTGAACATGGCAAACATATGCACACAGAATCTGATCTCAGTCCTGTATTTCACGCCTCAGAACAAGTCAGAACAAGTCACAGTGAGTTTCTTTAAAAAAAAACAAAAAGCTGGGGGGGGGGGGGGGGGGGGGGGGGGAAGCACAAAGAACAATTTGATCATATGTCTTCGTCCGACAGGGGTCCGTCTTCAAGAATGTGCATCTTGCTGGCTGAGTTTGTACAGGTCTCTCCTCTACATTCTGCACATCCAACAGTGCAGACAAGTCCATGAAGACGACAAGAGCATTTGGACGATTGACAGTCTGTTTTACAGCTGCACCTGATGACACGAAGAAGTTCCTCGGGAGGTGCTGTAATGTCTGTCAGAACCGGAAACATGATGTTGTCAGCTATGCCCCATCCCCAGGCTGTGGGATCCATGTGGAAGGAATCCTCCTTAGGTGTACTGATCCATTCTTGTATCTGGTAGAAAGTGCGAAGGGAATGGAACTTTGCTGCTGCTGATGTTGGTGGTAGTTTGTTGAGCTGCAAGATTGTTGTGCAACTTGACAGTTTTTGGATGTATTTCACATGTCGCAATGTGTTCAAACTGTCATCTGCTTTACCACCATATAGAATGACCAATGATTTTTTGTCCTGCGTCAATGATTTCGTTTTTGCTGCTGCTTGGGCAAGAGAACACCTCAGCAGTCTTCTTGAAGGTGACCGGATCAGGAAGTTTCCGGAGTGGAAGAGACTTGCCAATGGAGAAGAGGCTGCTGGTTGTATCGCAGCCTCCGATGGCATGCACAAAAAGTATATTTTGGCATACACTGACGCCAAGAACATTTTGAACTGCTTTGATGTTCCACACCTTGGCACTTTTCCTGGAGGTTGATGTGAAAAATACATCCTGATGTTCTGGGTTTACATGGTGCAGGAGGAGAACCAAGAGATCTGTGTCTTCCTCAACTACTGCTGTCTGCATTGCTACAGCCTTTTTGAGTGCTGTTTTCACCATCATGCAGTCAGCATCACCGGCTGCTTGAACTGCTTCAAAGCCATTTTCTCTCAGCATGTTTGCTAAAAGTTTGATGAAACGCTCTTTGTTTGCAGAGCTTGCAAGAAAATGTTGCTTTGTGTCACCAAGTATCATGTCACCGTCAAAGCTGACATCAGGTCCACTGCAGCTATTCGTTCTCCGGAGGTGGGTCACATCTTTAGTCGATGGCCCACTGCTGTACCCATCAAAGACAACAGTGGCTCTGCTGTACATCCGAATGACAAAAGTGACGTACGTTTGAGCTAAATCATTGTAAGTGGATCCTCGAGGCCAGGTCAGATGATGTAATAAAGATCCACCGTCTATGACGAAGTAGACATCTTGTGGAAGCTCCAAATCGGACTGCTTGCACTCAGACCAAATGTGCTGTGCCAGTGCTGCTTTATTAGCGCGCCTCGGCAAACCTGAGGTGTCAAACAGAGATGCTGGGGTATTGCTCAGCTCATAACTGAAAGCTGAAGCCATCAGACCTGGGCTGGTTTCTGCAATCTTGACCAGTCTTTGAAACAACAGGTTTGGGTCCACATGAACTGCATCGCCATGCAGTTTGACAGCAAGCTTTGTAGCCATTGAAACAACCTGGTCTGTCTGTTTCAAGGACACCTCTAAGGCATTCTTGCCAATCATGCCATCCAAAATGTTCTCTCCGAGAACTTTTGCCTGGTCAGCATTCACTGTACTGTGTGCTGCCCTTCCACTTGCAATGCACCTCAAGGTCCGACTTGCATGAAAAGGATTTCTTTCATGGAGGTAATGCACAGTCACAAGGGTATCATTCTGCAGTCTTGCCTTACTGAGATCTTTGTGTTCTGGATGCTGTCCGCTTGTCTTCTGCATGGTTGAATTGATTTCAACACAAGCTGGCATGCCCATAAGCCATACAAGTCTCTCATGCTCCCCCATTCCTGTGCCACGAGTCAGCCCTCCGTTGGTCTTTAAACTTCGCACGAGGACCTGTTCAATGATCAGATCTGATGAAGGCCTCCCTAGAAACGGTCACTTCTTCTGATCACATGCCGTCCTTGTGTAAAACTGTGAAAGACATCAGAATTGACCTCCTTGAGGTCAACCATCTGCTGAAGGTACAGCCAGGCCGACTTGGTGTAATGATGGCTACCAGCTGCAGCCAAATATGGCAACATACATCTGACAGATTCCAGATGCACCTTGAAGTTACCTGTCCTTTCAGCTTTGATTGATTTCCGCAGAATGTCAGTCATGTCCACCTACTGCAACCAAAATGCTGCATTTCTAACGCAGGACAGACGTTTCTTGTGCTCTTCCAGCTGACTAGTAACAGCTGAATACACATGTCTGTCGTGGCATCTTAGGCTGGTATGCTGCCGTTCAGAACTTTCTCCACAACACTTGAAGCAGCATTCAAAGTATCATTCCCTAGATCTGCTTCTAGATCGCCAGAATCCATCACATCAGAATCTGAAATTGGCAAAAAAACGGATGCCTGGGCTTATAGCTGCGATCATTCCCATTCCATGGAAGGTGTTGTGGCCATCAATTGTCACTGTATTCTGGTCGACGTTGTCTGCAACGAACTGAATTGTCTCTCTGTCTGTTGTGGGAAGCTCAACTCCAAAGGAGGCTGCAGCATTCAGTTCAAACTTTCTAAGAACCTGGAACCAAAAGTTCTGTGCATCTGTACTGCAAGGTCAATTTGCAGTGGTGCAATGATGGTGTTTGGTCGAAAGTTCTGTACTATAGCTTGGCCTATTGCAGATACCTTTAAATCAACATTTTTTTGTGAACGACTTGATTGGGAAATTTTCTCAGTGTCCCAGGAATGTAGTTTCCATGGTTCTCAATAGAGACGGAATCTGGACACTCTTCTTTGCAGCCTAACATTGACTTGATGTCACAATGAATGATGTCTGCAGCAGCATTGATCAGTCGCAGTTTTTCTGCTTCAAGATCAGCATTTCTTGGTTGTTAATAAAAATGACGCAGGATGGTATTAGCTGTCTTCTTCAGTGTGATTATATCTGCTTGGTTGGGGGACTGTGAACAATCGATCTCATTTCCATAGCGTTTTATCAATTTTTTCTTCATGTGCACAGTACTTACTATATGCTTCAATTTCTGAATCCTTAAGACTGTGTGCCATGATGTCAACCAAATCACAAACGGTCACCTGGTCAGAGTCAAGAGAGTCGAGCTGGTCGATGACGTTTTCAAAGGCAGAAAGTCTTTGGAAATCTTCTGGTCTTCCCGAAGACACTTTTTTGGTGATGGGCTCTTCATTTAAAAAAACATCTTTGGAATCTGACAATCAGAACGGAAGTTCGATAGACAGGCATTATGGTAAACTGCATCTTGGGCTAAACAGTCCTGTAGAAATTCAAGTCTTCCTTTGACATCTCTTGCCCATGAATCCCCCTGATGCACACATGTTTGCAAAACTGTCTATTGGAATTCTAACGTCTGCATAGCTTTCAGTTGTCCACTTGACGCCCACCTGGGGCCTTTTCTTTGCCGCTTTTCCCCTTTCTGACAAAATAAGCACACTGGTTCAGCATCAGAGTCCTGCGATCTTGGTGGTCTTGTCTTTTTGGGGGACATGAGCTTTTTTCTTTTTTTCAGCTTGCTTTCAATGGCCTTAGGATTAGTGTATTGGCTACGACATACACGTTGAACCAAATCACCTTTCTCTGCATGGATATTGTCATACAGTTGTTTACTAACACGATTTATGCTGTCGCTCCCTTTCTCGCCAAGAGTCACCCTGTCTTTGGGATTCTGAAACTCTTGCTTACAGATGATGCAGACTTCTGGATACACTTGTCTTGAAGAAGGGAAAGGTGTGATTAGTGCCATGTTTGAAGGTTAAAAAACAAAACTGTGTCATTGCCAAGTATTCCATACAACAAACTCATTGCATATGTCTATCCTATACACACACACGCCCGCGCACACACAAACACACGCACACACACAAACACACATACACACACACTAAACACACACTAATGCATTCAAACTCGCACACACACACACACACACACACACACACACACACACACACACACCACACACACACACACACACACACACACACACACACACACACACACTCTCTCTCTCTCTCTCTCTCGTCGTGGGGAAGAGAGGAGAGAGAGAGAGAGAGAGAGAGAGAGAGAGAGAGAGAGAGAGAGAGAGAGAGAGAGAGAGGCGAGCTTATGACATGAATGTTCTACCATACGACTGTCTCCCGGCGCCTTATCGTTTACAGCGCGCGAGCCGCGCTGCAACATGTGTGCCACACAACCCGGCGCATGCGTGATGCAGCGAAACTACGCCTCCCGGGCCTTCCAGCACAGCCATTTCAACAAAACGAGTCTAGATTATCGTCATAACTCTTTATCTTTAAATGTTTAATTCAGATCATATACGTCATCATGCAAAAAGAACTTCGTAGGATGAACTTGGCGTTGGTGAATGTGTATCTTACCCCTCCATCGCTCTCAGCCTCCGTATCTACGTGGAATTGTCCAGTAATAGTAATATGGTGATTCGGTCGGATCAGAAGTATCGCGCGGACAAAAACGCGATTTTCAAAATCAATTTTCGATCACTTCCCCCCGGGATATTTTGGTAGACTTTATTGGATGTTAACATACATGCGAAAAACTGTTTTATCATGAAAAAAAATCGTAGAAAGGAATTAGTTTGCACCCTATTATTCTTTTGCCTGGACTACTGGCTCGACTATCTCAGACACCCTCTCACTTGACGCAGAGCTCAACAGGCGCATCGGCAAGGCAGCTACCACCATGACCAGACTGACAAAGAAAACATGGAACAACAGCAAGCTGACTGAGCACACAAAGATCCAGATATACAGAGCCTGCATCGTGAGCACCCTCCTGTATGGCAGCGAGTCTTGGACTTTGCGTGCCCGACAAGAGCGAAAGCTCAATGCTTTTCATATGCGTAGCCTCCGACGCATTCTGAACATCACCTGGCAGGACAAGGTCCCAAACAACACTGTCCTGGAAAGAGCCGGATGCACCAGCATGTACACGCTGCTGAAACAGAGACGTATGCGCTGGCTCGGCCATGTCGTGCGCATGGACGACGGACGGATCCCTTGTGCAGGGAAAACGTCCCACAGGCAGACCACAGCTGCGATTCAAAGACGTGTGCAAGAGGGACCTAAAAGCCTTGAACATCGACCAGAACAACTGGAAAGCAACAGCCCTCGAACGGTCAGCCTGGAGACAGACTGTGCAGAAAGGTCTCTCCAAGTTCGAAGAGACACTCGCTCAGCAGCACGGGGAAAAGAGAATGAGAAGAAAGGCTGCAGCCCAGGCAGACAGACCAGCGTCAGACTTCATCTGTGCCCTCTTCCACAGGGACTGTCATTCCCGCGTCGGACTGGCCAGCCACACCCGTCGCTGTACCAGAATAGACACCTAGAGCGCAACTCCATAGTCTTCCGAGACTGGAGGATGCCTACACATGCCTATATGCATTTATTTGTCTTTCGTTTTATGTCAAAAGTCCTGAAGACGGTCTATGACCGAAACGTTGAAGATTTTAGTTCTGTTTTTTCCCCCTCTCTATCTTAACATCTTCTGAGCATCCTCAAAGACATTTTGTATTTGATACCTGGATTTTAAAATCGACTTCTTTCTTCACCAGTTCTCTCTCAGCTATGATGGGGCTTCAGCAGTCCGCCAGACGTTGAGCTAAAGACCTTAGTTACAATGACACAACTCCAATCTTCCCAGTGCTTCAGACACGGAACCTGTACACCGAGCACAAGACTGACGACCCCAGCGTCAAAGACACGGCAGACCACTGGCATGGCCACTGAAGTGGGCATTACGCTTTGTAAAGAGATGGAAGGCATTAGGAAGAGTTTTAATGTTATTGGCATTACCCTTTGTGAAGAGATGGGCGGGATTAGGAAGAGTTTTAATGTTATTGGCATTACCCTTTGTGAAGAGATGGAAGGCATTAGGAAGAGTTTTAATGTTATTGGCATTACCCTTTGTGAAGAGATGGAAGGCATTAGGAAGAGTTTTAATGTTATTGGCATTACCCTTTGTGAAGAGATGGAAGGCTTTAGGAAGAGTTTTAATGTTACTGGCATTACCCTTTGTAAAGAGATGGAAGGCTTTAGGAACAGTGTAATGTTATTGGCATTACTCTTTATAAAAAGATGGAAGGCATTAGGAAGAGTTTTAATGTGACTGACATTACCATTTGTAAAGAGGCGGACGGCTTTAGGAAGAGTTTCAATGTTATTGGCATTACCCTTTGTAAAGAGATCTAGTTGCAAAGCGAGACGACTGCAGGCGGAAATCTAAACAGATCTTAAATAAATGTTGGCGAACCGCCCAGAGAACGTGGACAAACGAGTCACAAGACAAAACACAACGCGTTCGACCTCTTAGGTCTTCGTCAGGTGATATATAAACGAATAAAACAACGAAAATTCACTTAGCTTTGATCGCTTCAGATCACTTTGGGTTCAGCGCTGTGTTTTGTCTTGTGACTCGTTTGTCCACGTTCTCTAGGCGGTTCGCTAACATTTATTTAAGATTTCTTTGTAAAGAGATTAAAGGCATCAGAAAGAGTTTTAATGTTATTAGCATTACCCTCTGTAAAGGGATAGAAGGCATTAGGAAGAGTTTTAATGTTACTTGTATTACCCTCTGGAAGAGACGGAAGGCATTAGGAAGACTGTTAATGTCACTGGCATTACCCTTTGTAAAGAGATAAAGGCTTTAGGAATTAGGAAGTTTAATGTTACTGGTATTACCCTCTGTAAAGAGACGGAAGGCATTAGGAAGACTGTTAATGTCACTGGCATTACCCTTTGTAAAGAGATAAAGGCTTTAGGAAGTTTTAATGTTACTGGTATTACCCTTTGTAAAGAGATGAAAGGCATTAGGAAGAGTTTTAATGTTACTGGTATTACCCTCTGTAAAGAGACGGAAGGCATTAGGAAGGCTTTTAATGTCACTGGCATCACCTTTTGTAAAGAGATAAAGGCTTTAGGAAGTTTTAATGTTACTGGTATTACCCTTTGTAAAGAGATGAAAGGCATTAGGAAGAGTTTTAATGTTACTGGTATTACCCTTTGTAAAGAGATGAAAGGCATTAGGAAGAGTTTTAATGTTATTGGCATTACCATTTGTAAAGAGACGGAAGGCTTTGGGAAGAGTTTTAATGTTACTGGCATAACCCTTTGTAAAAAGATGGAAGGCACAAGACTAGGTCTCATGTTGTTTGCATTACCCTTTATAAAATAATGGAAGGTAATCGGACCAAGTTTTAATGTCGTTGGCATTACCCTTTTAAAGTAATGGAAGGCAATAGGACCGGGTTTTTTAATGTTGTTAGCATTACCCTTTTTAAAGTAAATGGAAGGCAATAGGACCAGGTTTTAATGCTGTTGACATTACCTTTTTTAAAGTAATGGAAGGCAATCGGACAAGGTTTTAATGTCGTTGGTATTACTCTTTTTAAAGTAATGGAAGGCAATAGGACAAGTTTTAATGTCGTTAGCATTACCTTTTTTAAAGTAATGGAAGGCAATAGGACCAGTTTAATGTTGTTGGCATTACCTTTTTTAAATTAATGGAAAGTATAGGACCAGGTTTTAAATGTCATTGCCATTCCCCTTTTTAAAGTAATGGAAGGCAATGGACAAGGTTTCAGTGTTGTTGCCATTACCCTTTTTAAAGTATGGAAGGCAATAGACAAGGTTTCATGTGTTGTTGCCATTACCCTTTTTAAAGTAATGGAAGGCAATGGGACAAGGTTTCAATGTTGTTGGCATTACCCTTTTTAAAGTAATGGAAGGCAATAGGACAAGGTTTTAATGTGTTGCCATTCCCCTTCTTAATGTAATGGAAGGCAATAGGACAAGGTTTCAATGTTGTTGCCATTCCCCTTTTGAAAGTAATGGAAGGCAATAGGACAAGGTTTTAATGTCGTTGGCATTACCCTTTTAAAGTAATGGAAGGCATTAGGACCAGGTTTTAATGTTGTTGCCATTCCCCTTTTTAAAGTAATGGAAGGCAATAGGACAAGGTTTTAATGTCGTTGGCATTACCCTTTTTAAAGTAATGGAAGGCATTGGGACCAGGTTTCAATGTTGTTGCCATTCCCCTTTTTAAAGTAATGGAAGGCAATAGGAAAGGTTTTAATGCCCGTTGGCATTACCCTTTTTAAAGTAATGGAAGGCAATAGGACAAGGTTTCAATGTTGTTGCCATTCCCCTTTTTAAAGTAATGGAAGGCAATAGGACAAGGTTTCAATGTTTTTTGCCTTTACCCTTTTTAAAGGTAATGGAAGGCAATAGGACCTGGTTTTAATGTTGCTTGCTTTTACCCTTTCTAAAGAGATGGAAGGCGCGAGGGTCAAGTTTTATGTTATCTCCCTTGACCATTTCTTTGAAGATGGAAAGCACTAGGGCTAGATTTTAATGTTATTTCAGGCTAACAATTCTGAAAAGTGATTTCTTTTAAATGTTAGACTTTGTGGATTTTTATCCCAAGTTTCTGGCCTCCATAGACTGCGCGTTTTGCGTTTCTACTTTGTGATTTCCAAACAAATTCTTCATTTTCCATTCATTGAGAGCTCTATATCTTTTGGCCTCTATAAGAGGCATCTTTTAGTCTCTGTAGGATGTATCTATTAGCCTCCGTGGGATGTATTTGTTAGGTATGATTCTTAGACAACCCAGAGTGTCTAATATCACTCCTTACTTCTTTCTCTTCACTGGCAACCGGTCGAAAAACGAATAGACTACAAACTGTCCTTACTCTGCTTTAAATCTCTGAATCGCTTAGCTCCTTCCTACCTTTCTGATCTCCTTCATTTCTATATTCCTTCTAGGCAGTTGCGTTCTTCTACCGACAACACTCTGCTCAAAATCCCTCGATTTCAAACTAAAGCCTATGGCGATCGTTCTTTGTATTTCAGACCCGGTTTCTTGGAACAAACTCCAATATCTTTGCGTAGTTCAAACTCTCTGTCTTCCTTCAAGGCATCTCTTAAAACAACCCTCTTCACCAATCAATAGCAGTTCTTTCTTCTCCTTCCCTTGCCCATCGAATTGATTCTAAGACGTGTGTGTGTGTGTGTGTTTCGTGCGTGCGTGCGTGCGTGCGTGTGTGCTGCGTGCGTGCGTGCGTGCGTGCGTGCGTGAGTGTTGTGTGTGTGTGTGTGTGTGTGTGTGTGTGTGTGTGTGTGTGTGTGGTGTGTGTGTGTGTGTGTAATGTGTGTGTGAGTGTGTGTGTGTGTGTGTGTGTGTGTGTGTGTGTGTGTGTGTGTGTGTGTGTGTGTGTGTGTGTGTGTGTGTGTGAGTTCTTCAATTTAACGTCTATCCACGTTAAGTGATATTAGACAATGTTAGAAGGGAGGGGGGGGGGGGGGGGGGGGGGGGGGGGGTGGGGTAGAGGTATTAAGTAATATCTTCAAAGGCTTTGAAGAAAAACAGCAATAGCAACAATAAAATAAACCACTATGAGCTAACAAAGAACTACTGATCAAAACACTCAACATCGGTTCCAGTTTACAGAACAGAAAAAATAGGACTTTGATGTAATGAAACTGCTATTTTACACATCAGTGATAAATCTGATACAACTTGATCCAGAGAACATTTAGGTAGGGATGGTAGGTAAGGTTTTAAGTGCTCACATTGAAAAAGGGTGTGATTATTTGTAATTTTTCCGCCACAAAGGCATGTTATGTTTTACAAAACTTTGTCTTAAAAGCATTCAATTTGATCTTATAAATCAAAGAAATTATAATCCGTGAATAAGGTAAGCTACATTGATGAAATGAATTAAGTGTGTCAATGTTTATTAGCTGGCGTGAGTGAGTATCTAGAAAACGTGTGTGTGTGTGTGTGTGTGTGTGTGTGTGTGTGTGTGTGTGTGTGTGTGTTGTGTGTGTGTGTGTGTGTGTGTTGTGTGTGTGTGTGTGTGCGTGCGTGTGTGTTGTGTGTGTGTGTGTGTGTGTGTGTGTGTGCGTGTGTGCGTGTGCGCGCGCGTGTGCCTGTGCTGTCGTGTCTGTTGTTGTGTGACAGTGTGTGTGTGTGCGTGTGTGTGTGTGTGTGTGTGTGTGTGTGTGTGTGTGTGTGTGTGTGTGTGTGTGTGTGTGTGTGTGTGTGTGTGTGTGTGTGTGTGTGAATATGCACCCTTGTTTGTGGGTGTATGGTAATTACTGCAATTTCATCTTATTGGTTTCATTTGTGTGTTTTAAAAAAAAATTATCTATTTAATTTTCTTTACCTTTTTGTATTTGTAAGCGATTAGGGCTTATGATGTAAGATTAAGAGCCATAAATAATCATTATTGTTATTATTATTATTATTGTGTATCTTTTGGCCTCCATAGGATTATTATTTGGCCTGCATTGGATGTATCTTTTAGCCTCCAATGGAAGTATCTTTTAGCCTCCAGTGGAAGTATCTTTTAACCTGTTTAGGATGTATCTGTCGGCCGCGATAGGATGCATCTTTTGGCTTCTATAGCATGTATCTTTGGGTCTTTATAGCATGTATATTTTGGCCACCATAGGATGCATCTTTTGGCCTCCATGGGGTGTATCTTTTGGTTTCCATAGGGTGTATCTTTTGGCTTCCATAGGGTGAATCTTTTGGCCTCCATAGGGTGTATCTTTTGGCTTCCATAGGGTGTATCTTTTGGCCTCCATAGGGTGTATCTTTTGGCTTCCATAGGGTGTATCTTCGGGCCTCCATAGGGTGTATCTTTTGGCTTCCATAGGGTATATCTTTTGGCTTCCATATTCTGTATCTTTTGGCCTCCATAGGGTGTATCTTTTGGCTTCCATAGGGTGTATCTTTTGGCCTCCATAGGGTGTATCTTTTGGCTTCCATAGGGTGTATCGTTTGGCTTCCATAGGGTGTATCTTTTGGCTTCCATAGGTGTATCTTTTGGCCTCCATAGGGTGTATCTTTTGGCTTCCACAGGGTGTATCTTTTGGCCTCCATATGATGTATTTGTTGGCCTCCTTTGGTTTCCACAGGATTTATCTTTTCCACTTTTATCCTTTGATTTCTGAACAAATTTCAGTCTGTCATTTTATAAAAACTCTTTCTTTTAGCATTTAATGGGCAATGACGTGAAGGGGAAAACTTTATCTCATGAGTACTCCGAAAGTTGTCTTATCCCGAAGAGTGGCGGACAACAACGGGACAGATGATTCACTGTGGATCTTTAAAGGGTAGATCTCGGTGAAAGGGAACAGTAAGAATTCTGAAGAGAGTAATGGACTAAAATTAGTGTCAAAAGGTGGAAACATAACAGACATAGTCTATGGGTGCCAGTAGAAATGATAAAACCTCTTAGGATGAAAGACGTATTCTTTTAAACAATCGTAATATTAAAGCAAAACGGACACAATTCACAAGGCAGGAGAGTTCTGTGAACCGTACAGGACGTGCACAATACAAATGATAATCAAGACCCTGACGCTTTAAACCTGCAGAATTGAAATAGAGCAAACGTTACAAGAAAAAGGCCAGGTATAAATTTATGACCTAAGCTGACAACCCTGTTTTCTGAGGGAAGGGGCACAAGAACTCATCCTTTTCCTGTGTGAGTCTTGGAGTACTTCTTCATAGGGCCAGGTCGGCTGTCCAGCCAGCAACGACTGTTTGGCTTTGTGTGGAGAATAGTCAGGCTTTTACATGTTCCCCCTCTCTCTCTCTCTCTCTCTCTCTCTCTCTTTTCTCTCTCTCTCTCTCTCTCTCTCTCTCTCTCTCTCTCTCTCTCTCTCTCACACACACACACACATACACACACTCACATCTGTGTGTGTGTGTGTGTGTGTGTGTGTGTGTGTGTGTGTGTGGTGTGTGTGTGTGTGTGTGTGTGTGTGTGGTGTGTGTGTGTGTGTGTGTGTGTGTGCAAAACTTCAGTCTTCCAGAGAACGAACGAACGAATCTTTTTTAATGAGGGTAAAAGCGGAATAAGCACAAGTGGCTTTTGTTTTTTACATCCGGCCCTCAATAAAGGGAAATATATAGAAAATGCAATAACAAAATCAGCAAAACCAATCTAGAATAGAAGTAAACATGCATAACGCTATAAATAGAAAGAGGAAATGGTTAACACAAAAGAACATAACACAATCAATGCTTGGAAGAGAACGAACGAACGAACGAAATGTTGTTTAATGAGGGAAAAGAATAAGCACCAGTCAGTGGCTTTTTTCCATCCAGCCCCAACAATAAATACATGGTAGAAATCATTGCATCGAACTGCATATAAACTCATAAAAACAATGAATACATGGCAATTTAGAATAAGAGATGCACAATATAACTAGAGGAAGAGAGTGTGTGAGAGAGGGAGGGATGGAAAGCGACTCAAAGAGAGAGAGAGGTGGGGATTGGAGACACAGAATAAAGAGACGGAGTCTCTGACACAAGGAGAGACAGAAGAAACGGAAGAGAAGAAGAAGAAGAAGAAGAAGAAGAGAAGAAGAAGAAGAAGAAGAAGAAGAAGAAGAAGAATGAAGAAGAAGAAGAAGAATGAAAAAGAAGATTAAAAAGAAGACTTAGGAGAAGAGGAGGAGGAGGAGGAGGAGGTGGAGGAGGAGGAGGAGGAGAGCATATAAAAAATTGGCACATGACAAACTACAATGAAGAAGAGTGCTTAAAACATAAGTCATGGAATGAAGGGGGCGGGGGGGGGGGGGGGGGGGGGGGAAGCTGAAAGACACCAGACATGCCCAACTCGGCAGCAAGCAACAATTCCATACACGCCCCTCCCCCAACTTCAAGAACGACAAGAGAAGGAAGAAGGAGATCAACAAGGATGACAAAATATGAGGAGAGAAGAGAGAGGAGAGA
>JAFLJL010000220.1:0-7500 GCA_018398815.1 Conus ventricosus | reverse complement strand
TCAGGCTTCCAAGGGTGATGGCGATTTGCTGTCGGCTGACTGGTTTGGTAGTTGAGGACAGTACTTCTCTGGGTCCCACTGGCATCTTCGGGTGTCTCTTTCTTCTCTGCCGTTTGGCTGCAATGGGGAAAGGCTCAGTGATGATGAGGGAGGACCCACTGACTACAGGGAAAGTCTGTTGACTGCGGTAAAGAATGATCCAGGGATATCCTCTTCAGAGAGCATGTAAGAGCTTGCGGCGAAAGCTTGGCTGTGTCTGCAGTTGTACTGTTTTCAGCTGTCATCGAAACAGCGACTGGGGCTGCAGGTTGCACGAAGCAGTTTTCTTGGTGGTGACGTATTTCGCCGGTGGGCTCTGGAGTCATGAACTACGTTCTAGTGCACCAACGACGGCGCTTCCATTGAGGTCTTCATAGAATGCCATGTGAGTGCCTGCACCCTGTGTGAACACAGCGCAGGACTGCTTCATAGAATGCCATGTGAGTGCCTGCACCCTGTGTGAACACAGCGCAGGACTGCTTCCGGTTGATCGTTTCACATGTTGAGGGCAGCACTTCTTTCAGTCACTCTGTAACCTTCCAATATCTTTTTCTTGAACTTGTTACAATTGTGACAGCAAACATGAAAGCATTATCCTCACATCTGTACAAAGTCGCGTGCCGCTCAGTAAGAATAAAGAGTCACTTCCGACTGGCTAATACTATTGACTGGCTAATACTATTGACTGGCTAATACTATTGACTGGCTAATACTGTTGACTGGCTAATACTATTGACTGGCTAATACTATTGACTGGCTAATACTGTTGACTGGCTAATACTATTGACTGCAGAACGACTGAAGCTTCCTTAGCACATGCCTCTACCCTGCAGATCTTGCATACCAGTGCGTCCGTCCAGTCATCAATCTTCCTTTGTTTAACATTCTTTTGGAAGAATCGTCTTTGTTGTTTCTTCCTTTGTTTGATAATAATCAAGTGAAGCCCTTCAAAAAACACAAAGGAAACACAAGTGAAGCCCTTCAAAAAACACAAAGGAAACACAAGTGAAGCCCTTCAAAAAACACAAAGGAAACACAAGTGAAGCCCTTCAAAAAACACAAAGGAAACACAGACGCTTGAACTAACGAACAGAGGATAACGTTCGTTCATCCTGAGCAGAAAAAAAGTGAGATACCGCACACAGTGAGATACCGCACACAGTGAGATACCGCACACAGTGAGATACAGCACACAGTGAGATACAGCACACGGTGAGATACCGCACACAGTGAGATACCGCACACAGTGAGATACCGCACACAGTGAGATACCACACACAAACTCGCACGCGCTTGCCTTTCTTGCACGCGCGTACAAAAGCTCAGACTCTCTGTCCCCCCACCCCCCCTAACTACCCCTGTCCTACATTCTTCCATACATCTCCAACGTCCCTCGTCGCCCACTCCCCCCCCCTCCTCCTCCTCTCGCCGCTCCCCTCCTGTCTTCTGCCGCCTCTTTCATGCCTCTCTCTGTCTCTGTCTCTGTCTCTCTCTCTCTCTCTCTCTCTCTCTCTCTCTCTCTCTCTCTCTCTCTCTCTCTCTCTCTCTCTCTCTCTTTCTGTCTATCTCCTTCCCTCCCTCTCCAAAGGTTTATTAGACTCGAAGCCTGGGCTGAAAACGTATCCTGTACAGGCGACACCGGCAGGAGTTTAGCGCTAACGTTTTAATGTCTCCTGGTCTGTGAAAGCTCCGCACCTCCCGCAGCCCCACTGGCGCTAAGCCGGAAGAATCATAAAACCTGAAAATTTCAGGTAACAAACAGCAATCAGCAGTCAGTTCAGGTCAAAGGCCAGGTAAGAACACGGCATGGTCAGGCTGTTCTGAAGCTCTCCCATTATCTGGAGGTTCTACAACGTGTCCTGTTCTCTGTGTACATGCAGTCCACATTTTCCTCAACCCTAAAGCAGTTTCACAGCTGCCATCAGTTGTTCCCTGGCTAATAACTACAAGATGTTAATTTCCCAAAGAATAATCAAAGCGCTCGAATTTAATTCTCGACGAAGAAAGCGAACCATGCTGATCACCATACTGGCTTGAAACAAATGTCATCCATCATCCAAGAGAGACATGGAGAAAAGTGTCGTAGAACTTTGGAACAATCCAGCGGTAGGAACATGATGGTACATCAGCAAAGAGAATCAGAACATCAGTGTTATGCCATTGTGACAGGAAGGCATACCTGTGGCAGCATGGGATTGATGGAACAAAGAGTCATGGGAATATCCACATGTGGCAACACAGAGCCGAGGGAACTCAGTGATATGGAAACATAGAACCATATAAATATGTGAACACAGAGTTGTAGCAACATAGAATTGTGACATCATAGACTCTGCTGCCTCATAGATTATTTGGAAACACAAACTTGTAGGAACATAGACTTCTGGGGCACAAAGTTGTGGGAACATAGGGCTGTGAACAACATAGAGCTATGGAAACCTAAGGAGACGGCAACACAAATTCTGTAGGAACAATGAAAATTGTCATATAGAACTGTGGGAATATGAGGAGCCAGCAATGCTGTAGAAACTTGAGGAGGTAGCAATATTGACCCATGGGAACATGAAGAAATGGCAACATACAGCTGTGGGAACGTGTGGAATAAGCAACGTAGGGCTGTAGACATATGAAGAGGTAGCAACATAAAACTGTGGAAATATGAAGAGGTAGCAACATAGAACTGTGTAAATATAAAGAGGTAGCAACATAGAGCTGTGGAAATATGAAGAGGTAGCAACATAGAGCTGTGGAAATATGAAGAGGTAGCAACTTAGAGCTGTGGAAATATGAAGAGGTAGCAACATAGAGCTGTGGAAATATGAAGAGGTAGCAACATAGAGCTGTGGAAATATGAAGAGGTAGCAACTTAGAGCTGTGGAAATATGAAGAGGTAGCAACATAGAGCTGTGGAAATATGAAGAGGTAGCAACTTAGAGCTGTGGAAATATGAAGAGGTAGCAACATAGAGCTGTGGAAATGTGAAGAGGTAGCAACATAGAGCTGTGGAAATATGAAGAGGTACCAACATAGAATTGTGGAATATGAAGAGGCAGCAATATAGAGCTTTGGACATATGAATAGGCAGCAACATAGAGCTTTGGAAATATGAAGAGGTAGCAACATCGAGCTTTGGAAATATGAAGAGGTAGCAACATAAAGCTGTGGAAATATCAAGAGGTAGCAACTTAGAACTGTCGAAATATCAAGAGGTAGCAACTTAGAACTGTCGAAATGTGAAGAGGTAGAAACATAGAGCTGTGGGAACACGAGAAGGTAGCAACATAGAGGTGTGGGAACACGAGAAGGTAGCAACATAGAGCTGTGGGAACACGAGAAGGTAGCAACGTAGAGCTGTGGGAACACGAGAAGGTAGCAACATAGAGCTGTGGGAACACGAGAAGGTAGCAACATAGAGCTGTGGGAACACGAGAAGGTAGCAACATAGAGCTGTTGGAACACGAGAAGGTAGCAACACAGAGCTGTGGGAACACGAGAAGGTAGCAACATAGTGCTGTGGGAACACGAGAAGGTAGCAATATAGAGCTGTGGGAACACAAGAAGGTAGCAACATAGAGCTGTGGGAACACAAAAGTTTGCAATATAGAGCTGTGGGAACACAAAAAGTTTGCAACATAGAGCTGTGGGAACACAAGAAGGTAGCAACATAGAGCTGTGGGAACACAAGAAGGTAGCAACATAGAGCTGTGGGAACACGAGAAGTTTGCAACATAGAGCTGTGGGAACACGAGAAGTTTGCAATATAGAGCTGTGGGAACACGAGAAGGTAGCAATATAGAAGTGTGGGAACACAAGAAGGTAGCAATATAGAAGTGTGGGAACACAAGAAGGTAGCAATATAGAAGTGTGGGAACACGAGAAGGTAGCAATATAGAAGTGTGGGAACACAAGAAGGTAGCAACGTACAGCTGTTGGAACACAACGAGGTTGCAACATATCACCAAAGAACTGTAAGACCATACTGATGTGGAAACTTGAAGCAATGATTGTGTCAGTGTGTGGGTACATAAAGTGATTGTATAACAATCTGTGTGGACATGAAGGGATCTTAATACAGAGCTGTGTTTGTAGCAATCGGTCAATACGGGGAACAGGAGGCTATGGAAACAAGACAAGTGAAGGACCATCCAGTAATGTGCTAGCACAGTGGTATATGGGGCTGGAAGCTATAGGAACCTCAATGAATGTATGTATAATGTGTAATGTATGTATAACATGTAATATATGTATAATGTGTAATGTATGTATAATGTGTAATGTAATGTGTAATGCATGTATAATGTGTAATATATGTATAATGTGTAATGTATGTATAATGTGTAATGTATGTATAATGTGTAATGTATGTATAATGTGTAATGTATGTATAATGCGTAATATATGTATAACATGTAATGTATGTATAATGTGTAATGTATGTATGATGTGTAATGCATGTATAATGTGTAATGTACGTATAATGTGTAATGTCTGTATAATGTGAAATGTATGTATAATGTGTAATGTATGTCTAATGTGTAAGGTATGTATAATGTGTAATGTATGTTTAATGTGTAATGTATGTATAATGTGTAGATTTGGAAACACACAATGCACGGGAACCCAGAAAAGACAGAAGCAAACACTAAAGGACTGACAGAGAAAAAACAGCCCCCTTCACCCCCACCCCCCGCCACACACACACACACACACACACACACACACACACACACACACACACACACACACACACACACACACACACACACACACACACACACACACACACACACACACACACACACAACACCGCAGACAGTCGATCTGGATCTTCCTCCCAGTTCATGTAGACAGAATGGCACAGTAGACAGGGACTTTCTGGAAACCTATGGGCAGTTTATTGGCACTAAAGCCTCCACGGGACATGATTTACTCATGCCCACACACCGAGGCATAATATACGACCAGACTGATTTCACCTCTCTCTCTCTCTCTCTCTCTCTCTCTCTCTCTCTCTCTCTCTCTCTCTCTCTCTCTCTCTCTCTCATTCCCAGCCTCACCACCTTCTGTCTCCTAGTTATTAAATAAAAGGCCTCCCGCCCCCCCCCCCCCCCCTCCACAACTTGGAGTCTCTCAGATCAGACGGACAGGGAGTCGGCACTAGAAGCCCGGTCAGAACACCTTTACCCTGGGCCGTAACTACAAAGGGAGGTTACCATCAGGTCGTTTAGTCATGGAGCAGCAGACACCCTGATTTCCCAGTCACCTGCCCCTGCTTCCCCCTCGCTCCCAACACCTTCTTGATAGTTCCACACCTCGCCATCTAGCGCCCTCCCACACCCTTTCCCACCCACTCCTGTCCCACCCCTACCCTCCTCCTATGGTAACATTTTTGTCTCAAAAGGCCTAACCCACATTTGTTTGTTTGTTTGTTTTAAATCAGCTATAACGACCATCCTT
Organism: Conus ventricosus; assembly: GCA_018398815.1. Taxonomy (NCBI): domain Eukaryota; kingdom Metazoa; phylum Mollusca; class Gastropoda; order Neogastropoda; family Conidae; genus Conus; species Conus ventricosus. Next base: position 2,004 of record JAFLJL010000220.1, on the reverse strand, counting down.
TACGACCTTTTCAGTGAGAACAAGCCGAAGTAAAATAAACACTCAATGAACACGTGACCGGAAACAGAGGAGTGAATTTGAGACTTTTCTGTCTTTTTCCTTTGGCGTCATTGATACTGCCTTCGGTGTTTCATAACCTTTCTCATTAATATTTCCTCACCATACATCACCATGGATTGTAGCGCTTCTTTCATTACATTTCAGTGTGGGATGATGCACTCATCAGATTATCAGGCCTGTCGGTTATCTTTTGCAGGCTTTTCTTTTTTCTTTTTTTTTCTTCTACAATCAAGGACCTTAGGGGAAACAACCTGGCAAATTCTGGTTATTCTGTGTCACGTTGACCTGTGCTCAACGTAAGCCATCAGTCTATGGTCAGTGACTCGTTGTGTTTCACACTGCTTTTCTGTTTGGTGGTTATGTTGAGGTAATTGTTCTATTCACATGGTTACTCATTGTGTTTACACTGCTTTTCTTTTAGGTGGTTATGTTGATATAATTGTTCTATTCACATGGTTACTCATTGTGTTTACACTGCTTTTCTTTTGGTGGTTATGTTGATGTAATTGTTCTATTCACATGGTTACTCATTGTGTTTACACTGCTTTTCTTTTTGGTTGATGTAATTGTTAACATTGTTGGCTCTTTGTTTTTATCTTTAATATCGGGATATGTCTAGTGCAGACAGAGAAAATATTGAGATAAGGTACAGTCACAGAAAGAATGGGATAAGGTACAGGCAAGGAAATATTGGGATAAGGTATAGGCAAGGAAATGTTGGGATAATGTATTGGCAAGCAAATATTGGTATAGGGTGCAGGAAAGGAAATGATGGGATCAGGTATAGAAAAACAATTTGGGAAAAGTTGTAGGCAAGGAAATAATGAGTAAGGTATAGGCAAGGAAATACCGGGATAAGATACAGGCAAGGAAATACTGGTTAAGGTATAGGCAAGGAAATACTGGTCAAGGTATAGGCAAGGAAATACTGGAATAAGATACAGGCAAGGAAATACTGGTTAAGGTATAGGTTTCGAGCCGTTGACGTCACACGCAATGATTTATGGGATCGCCGGCCATTGCGGGAAGGCAGCACAGTAGCAGACAGCGATTGATAAACACCGTGAGCTCGGGCCGGGCGAAGACTGAACAAATCTACAATGGCTCCAGGGAAATATTGTTGTGTAATCGGCTGTCATAGCTAATCACACACACACACAAGGGTACAAAAAGAGAACATGGCTTGCGATTTTTTAGAATTCCGAGTGTGAAACGGCATCACGGAAAATTCATGGAAGAACTCACCGCACGGAGCATGAAGTAAGACAGCGAGTGATAAACACAGTGAAACACTGTAGAGAACTGATAAATGCCAATCCTAGGCCAGCTGCTCCTCAACCAGTTTCGGAGCAGCTGACCCTAGGAATTGGCATTTATCAGTTCTCTCATACTCAGTGGACTTGATTCTACTGGGCATGCGCATTAACGAGGTAAAACCAACCTGCATTACACAGTTCAACCAGTTTCGACCGGCTGACTTCAATAACCAAAAAATAACGACCCTACAAACAAACATACTGTGTAGGATTGTCCGTTTTTAATACTAATTTACTAAACTTTTCAGATTTTAGTTTTTGCTTAATCCTGTGTTTTTCCTGGTCATTTTCAATAACATCATTTTCACGCAAACATTCATCAAATGCATCTCTGTCTTTCATGTGAAATAAAACTACGGTCTTTAACTGTTCTCTAAAGTCTTTTAAAACCGAGTTAATTTTTGACATAAAATCCACACACTTATCCCAGCATGTCTTCCACTGAAAGCTAGTTTCGACAAAGTGTTTCTCTTTTTAACTATGTCTCTTTCTGCTGAACAGTCATCTATAATAAATAGCGTTTGCGTTCCTTCAACAATATAAAAAAGCGTTCTAGACACTCACTCAGTTTATTGCTGGATTAACTAAAATATGTTATCATCAGTCCATATAAACTTCTATCATGATA
>JAFLJL010000217.1:0-21603 GCA_018398815.1 Conus ventricosus | reverse complement strand
AGGAGGTAAGATTTATGACCTTGCGTTTTTTAGTAGAAACATTTCCTCTTGCACAATAATACTATGAACCATGCTGATTATGTCTGGAGAGGGAAACACGATCACAGACCCCTGTGTTAGGAGCAGTGATCGATCAAAGTTTTCAATAACTGAATTTTTGACACAATCAGAACACCATAGCACCAGCCAACGCATCCCCCAGCCAAGGTCAGGGAGCAGACGCGCGCCTGCTCTAGATCTGTCATCGCCGCTAGCGGTGTATAGTTAGACGAGTCAACCACGTGAAAAGTAACACATTTCACTTGGTGTTCTATTAAGTTTCTTCCGTTTAAACAACGTTTGAGACATGTGAATATCAAATAAAATTGAGAACAGAAATGTATATGTACATTACTTGTAATCAGGCAAAAATACATATAAGACTGATATTGTTGCAAATATTCCTATGAGGGTGGAAAAAAATGTATCACCGGTCGTGGCCATCACGCGTGCGAAACGGCTTTGTTTCATTCTTGGTGTACTGATTTTGATGTCTTTTTGTAAATCAAGTTTCAGCACATTTGGAGCGGCTTTTCGGCATAATGCAGCTATTGACTGACTAAAACAACCTTTTCACAGCTGGTGAGTTTACATACATTATTTTTTAATCCAGTTTTATGTCCATTTTAACTTTTAATGATTAAAAATCGGTTTTTAGGTATTAGAAATATTCACGTTGTTCTTCTTAAGATAAAGACTGCATTCATCCAGAATTCCAAAGCGATTCTTGTATATATATATGTCACGGTCAAAATTCAACTCAACCAAATTCGTGGTCAATCGCCACCAGCCCAGTTGGACCTAAGCCCCAACTCAAACATTCTAGGCGTCAGGAAGACGGGCCCATAGGTCGGGTCCGGCCAATTAAGCTTAGTGGAGAGGCTTCAGGGAAGACGGTCTGTCCGGCTATACGGGCTAAGCAGCTTTGACCGACGCCTCGATGTCTAGCGAGACGAGTCGCAGAGCCGAGCTCAAGCTCATCTAGCCACTTTGTGGAACCAACGTCATTGTTACTCGGACGTCGTGGTGCCTACCCAGACTCAGCTGGCCAATTTAGATTGACCAGTGTCCACCACTTAAACCACACCGCGCCAGTGAAGTAGGGGAAGGGGGGAAGGTAGTGTGTGGTGGGGGTGAAATCTAGCTAATCAATTAAATGACCAATTGACCACCACAGAGAGTAAGGCGTGTAGACGGGACTGTCATGATTTGAACGTCAATGGAATTAGAGGGAGACAACTTCGGGGATCAAGGTAAAAATACTGACCAATGGTACTGGCCCCGGACCGGGGTTAAGCATAAAGGAATATTGTGAGTGAGAGGGGAGGAGAGCGAAGAGACAGAGAGAGAGAGGGGGAGAAGTCTGGGAGAGTAGGCTCTCGCCTACAGAAGAAGAGAGAAAACGAACAGACAGAGAGAGAGAGGGGAATTCGGGAGGAGGCTTCGCCTACAGGAAGAGGAGATGAGAACGAACGAGACAGAGAAGGGTAGGAAAAGCCCGGGCAAAACTTTCCTGCGGAAAAACACGCACACGCGCTATGTGGGTGTGTGTGTGTGTGTGTGTGTGGGAGTGTGAGTGTGTGTGTGTGTGTGGTGTGTTTTTGGGGTTTTGTTAGTTTTTGTTTTTTAGGGTGTTTTGTGTTTGTGTGTTGGGTGTGTGGGGTGTGTGTGTGTGTGTGTGTGTGCTTTGTGTGTTTAAAATTTTGTTGTGTTATAATATAAATATATATTTATAAATATATAGATAGATAGTTAATAGAAAAGTAGATAGATAGTAGAGAGAGGAGAGAGAAAAGAGGACGGGGAAGCGGGACAGCCCGGGAAGGGCCAGAAAGACAGACAGACAGACAGAGGAGGATATCCCATGGAGAGGGAGAGAGAGGAGGGGGAGAGAGGAGGAGAGAAGAGACAGACAGACGGGAAGACAGACAAAACAGACAGGGGAAAGGATATGCCATGGAGAGGAGAGAGAAAAGAGGAGGAGGAAGGAGAGGGGGGAAAGAGAGAGAAGGAGAGAGAGACAGACGCCCGACGGACAGACAGAATTTCCAGACAGACAGAGAGCGGCGTTTAGGGATTTTACGGGAAAAGAGGGGGGGAGAGGGAGAGGCCCTTTGCACTTAAAAACTAACGTTAAAGGGGTTTTGTTGTGACATTTAGACAGGGGGACCGGGGGGTTTTGCTTAAAGGGGGGGAAAGGGGGCAGCGAGGAAAGGTGCTGGGGCCGGGGCCCGAAGTTTTGGGCGGGAAACTGGAAATATGTTTCGTTTTTCCCTTTCAGTTGTATGGCGTGCGTGGTGCGTGGGTGCGTCCCGTGGGGAGGTGCGTGCGTGCGCGCGTGCGGGTGCGTGCGTGCGTGCGTGCGTGCTTTTGCGTGTGTGTGTGTGTGTGGGTGTGTGTGTGTGTGTGTGTGTGTGTGTTTTGTGTGTGGTGTGAAATGCGCGCGGGGCGGCCGTGCCCGTAAAAAGCGTGGGTTTCTGAGGCCGTTTTTTTCCCCCTTGCCTTTTACTTTACGTGTTTTTTTACGATAGAAAAACATAAGGTGGTTTTTAAACTTTGAAGGTACGGGGGGGGGGGGGGGGGGGGGTCCAGGAATTTTTGGGAAGGTAAAGGGGGACAACAGCCCATAATCCTTCAAATACATTGGGTTTTCGCGGGATAAAAAGTGGGTTTTAAACATTTACGACTGAGCTTGCTGCATTTTAACCCAAACGCGGCAGGCCCCGCGCGGAAACACGCCGTATGCACCCACACCCCACCCCAAACACACACACACAACACACACACACACACCCACACACACACAACACACACCCCACGCAAGGGCTCACACCCCAAAAACACACACAACACACCCCCACCACACACACAAAACACAACCAAAACACTCACAGCCCACCCATAAGGCCCGTCAAAAACACAGTCACGATAAAAACCACAGACAAAACCAGAAACCATACACAGAACATATACACACGGGGACACACACAAAAAGGGCACACCCCAACACCCCCACACCCCAACCCCCCCACACCCCACAAAAGACACAGAACCCCACACACACACCAACACCCCAACACAAAAACACACACACACTTTCTGTGAACTACCCCAAAAAAAAAAAAGGATTGCCGAAAAGCTGCCCGGGGGTTTTTTGGAAAGGAAATAAACCCCCACTCACAAAAAACCCCCTTCATTTTTATCGGGCAGCTGCTTGGTTGAACCATCTTCTATTGCACACATGGTTTTGGCCCGGGGATTCTGACCGTATGTCTTCTAGAACAAGGGGATTTTGATTTGTTTTCCGGCCAAATTTTTTGTTTGTTTAAAAAAATAAAAAGTTCATTTTCACTGCTTTAAAAGAAAAGGGCTTTCAGAAAGGTTGTTCCAAAAGGGGGTTTTTTTGTTTTTTTAAACTTTTTTTTACTATCGACTTTGCCTTTTTTGTCCCAAAAATTTTTATGTATTCTTTTAAAGAGACAGTTAATAATAATAATAAAAAATTTAAAAAAATTATAAAAATAAAAAATAATTTTTAAACCCCCTTTATAGCCCTTTTCTCGGTACCGGAACCAAGCTTTAAGCCCCCTTTACAATAAAACACTGGTTTACAAAAAAGGGGGCGGGCCTACCGGGGGTTTAGTGCCGATAAAGAGCGGCCGGCGTTTTCATTCGTCTTTTCCCCGTGTCTTCCAGTCAGTATCGTTCAATATCGACCAATCCTTTTTCCTTTTCCTTCCTTCTTTTTTTTCCCCCATTTTCCGCGGGTGATGCTATGTTTTAACGTGCCCTTCGATCCCAAACCACCCAAAAACGGGCCTACTTTTCCGAAAGTTGGTGATGGGATTTTCGTGTGTGCAAGAGGTTTTTTTTTTGCGGGGGCCTTTCCCAAAAGGGGGAAACCCTGGTTTTTTGTTCTTCGAAGGACTGTAGGGGGAAATTGGTCAAAACCCAATGTTAACCCCGGGGGAAAAATTTTCCCCGCCCCCAAAACCCCCCGGCGGAGGTTCAAACCCCGCAAACCCAGGATCACCAAGATTACGATTTCCGGCGCTTACCAAATTTGACTTTCCCGGCCCCGTAGGGTTCCCCACCCCAGGGGCTAAAAAGTGGAGTGAAGGGGGGTGGTAGCTTTAGTAATAGAAGCACCCACCCGTTTTTAGTCCCTGCGGGGGCTTGTAGTGGGGGGGTTTAAGTTTTAGGGCCCTTGCTTTTTTTTGTAAAAATTTTTTTCCTCTTCCCACAATAATACTATGAACCTGCTGATTATGCCCTGGGAGGGAAACACATCACAGACCCTGTGTTAGGAGCAGGGATCGATCAAATTTTTCAATAACTGAATTTGACCAATCAAAACCCCATAGCACCAGCCAAAGCTCCCCCCCCAAAGGTCAGGGAGCAGAGGGCGCGCCTGTCTAGATCTTTTCTTCCCCGGGGTTTGCGGTGTTTTTTGTTAGACGAGTCCCCCACGTGAAAAAAACCCTTTTTTAAATTGGTGTTCTTTTAAAGGGTTTTTTCCCGTTTAAAACAACGTTTGGGGAATGTAATTTTAAAATAAAATTGAGAACAAAAAAGTATATGTACATTACTTGTAATCAGGAAAAAAATACATATAAGCGGATATTTTTTGCAAATTCCTATGAGGGGGGAAAAAAAAAAAATGTTTTCCCGGTCTTGGCCTTTCCGCGTGGGGAACGGTTTGGTTTAAATTTTGGGTTTGTACGGGATTTGTTTGTCTTTTTTTTTAAAATCATTTTTTCAGACTTTTGGGGAGGGGCTTTCGGGCTTTAATGCAGCTATTTGACTGACTAAAAACCTTTTCACGGCGGGTTGAGTTTACAAAAAAAACCAATTAAAAAAATTTTTTTTTTAATCCAGTTTTTTTTGTCCTTTTTTATTTTTAGATTAAAAATCGGTTTTTAGGTATTAGAATTTTTCCGTTGTTCTTTTAAAGATAAAGATGCTTTCATCCAAAATTTCCCAAAAGCGATTTTGTATTTTTTAATTATATATTTTATTTATATTTTATATTTATATATATAAATATAACAGACACCCCAAGTTTTCCGGCCCAAAAATGGCCATTTTCATTTTTAAGACAATATCAATTATAAGTTGTATAAACCTTTTTTTTTTAAATTTCCCTTGATGATAAATGCTCAAATAAAAAAACAAGAAAAAAAAAAAATCTTTTCTGTAAACTTGCTATTTTGGGTTTTGTCATTATACCCGGAAAAAAAAATGTCAGTGCAAATTGTATGGTCATCCTTTGGCGTCAAACTCGGGTTTTGCTTTTTTTTTCTTTGTTGCGTTCCGAGTCTGTAGGCGTCAGAAGTGACGATGTTCGTGACAAAAAAGAGGAAGCGCCCCAGTGTCCCCATTTCCATCAAGAAAGAAGTTGATGGCTTGACATTTTTGACGGGAATTTTGTGGCTCTGTCCCGGGACCCATTAAGCAAAGCACCTTTGATATGCCCACCCAAAGGGAGAAAAAGGGTGGAGCGGGTATCCCTCCCGTTGTTTAAAATTTGACAGCTTTTCAGGGTTGGGGGGGTCCCCACTTTTTTTTCCAAATTGTCAAAAAGGAGAAGGAACTGGTTTTGGGGGAGCCCTTGGGGCCCCCCCCCTTCTTGGCAAAAGTCCTTTTGGGTGCAAAAATAAGAACACTTTTTTAAACAGGAAAAGAAAGCCAGAAAGTGAAAAACCCCGCCCTGTAAAAACTTGGAAATTGCAGAGGAATCTGGGTGTGAGCCCCGATGAAAAGGGGGGCACAGGCCCAAAACATGCTTTTTCTCCCAATGGATTTTTCCCGGTGCAGCAGGGCTTCATCGAGCTCTTATTTTGGGCCCCTGGTTGATAAAGTTCGTGCACAGTCAGAACTGAACGCCCAAGAGTACTCACAAAACTTGCTGTCAAAAAACTTTGGTGGCAATGGATTGTATTATCAAATTAAATGCCTGTCTGCCTTCTACAAAAGTGTACCAGCAAACCAGGCAAAAAGAATCAAAAAAAAAACAACAAACGGGATAAAACCGAATGCTTTTTCCCACTTCCCTGAGGTTGTGGTTATATTGAAACCCTTCCCCGAGATACCCCCCAACGGGCCCCTGTTTTTGGTTGACATTTCTACTTCGCTATTTACTTCCGCCCTTCTCACATTTTGGTTTAAAATGATGAAAAGGTCCATTCTAAACCCCTAAGAAAAAAGATTAAAGCGCCATCCCAGATTAAAGTGTGCATATCAAGGGGGGAGACGTCATATTTTGGTATTTGAAAAAAAGCCCTGGGGTGGGCTTTAAAAAAAGTGTGCACTTTGATTATGATGTTTTAAATTGGTCAAAGCCCCAGATCTTTAAGGAAAAGGGGACATAGTGAAGGGACAAGGGGAATTAAAGGGGGAAAGTCTTGAAAAAAAACTGCAAGAACAGTCTTTCCGCTTTCTGTGAAAGCGTCTGAGCTTTACCCTTTAGGGCCCCCAACATCGATTGTTTCAATCAGGTATGATGCAAAACCCTAAAAGAAAAGCTGTTCTCACTTTTTCCCCGTTTTTTTTTTAAATTTTGTCAAAAAGGGATTGCAAGGGACCCCCAAAATTTCAGCCCCACAAGAAAGCCCGAAAAACCCTTCCCCAATTTTTATCTTGGTCTGAAATTGCACGCAGAAAGAAAAAAGGGATCATTACCACACTTTCGGGTTTTGGATTTGGGGATTTCTTATGACAGGGGGGATGTCAATTTATCTGGTTTACCCACACACGGTGTGCGGGAAGATTTGGGGAAGGGAAAACTTTGTTTTCCCAACAAAAAAGAAAAAGGGTTTTGTTTGTAGCTGGTGAATTTGGGAAAATTTATAGACCAAATCCCACTTCAACGAACCTATCAGATTCTTTCATGGGAGCGCTTTTCCCTCGTTCAGCACAGATCAGTGAAGATGTGGGGGAAACAGAACAGAGGCCACTTATTGAGGATGGGGGCAAAAGGCCCCCCCCGACCATTCCTTTTTTTCCCCTGAATACCCCAATGTTTTTCTGTCCCGGGACCCACAAGGAAAACATCGGGTTTGCCTCCATAAACCAGGGGTAATCACCCAGACTTCGCCCTGAGATTAAAAGTGCACCAAGGAGTATCCCTGGTTTTAAAACATGTTTAGCAGCACTGGAGACAAAACCCTGTAAACCAAAAAAGATGCAATTTCATGGGCGTTTTTCAGGCATCCCCTTCACCCAAAAAAGATAAATCCCCTTTCTGCCATATTGGACCCCTACCTCCCCTTTGGGGGGACAAGGCAACCCAATTTCCCCTAATCGGGCCTTGTTCATGATTTTGGAAAAGGGCCCGCCCCCCAAAAACCCTCTTTCCAGGACAAACCCCTGTGCTTGGCATGGACCAGCAGGGTTTGCCTTGGCAAGGAAAATTCAGTGGTGCTGGCCAGACACCTTTTGGGGAGAAGAAATTTGTTAAAACATGCAAGGGGGCCTTCACATAGAAATGGCAGCTTTCAAAACGTTGGGGATGGTGAAGGGTTCGGATGGAAAACTGCCTCACCCCTAGCCGGAATTTTCTTTTTTTTGGGGATTTGCTGGTCGTTAGTCCCAAAACAGCTCATCTGACCCGAACAAGGCATGCCCACAAGGGGGCAGCTGCATTATAATTTTGCGTGGATGCTTAAAACAAAGTTTCTGGATCAGACCCCAGACTCCCTTTTTGGTTTTTCCCGTTTGGGGCATGAAGATGGAGATGAACAGCCAAATTTGCATACTGGGGGTACGGCCCTGGCCTTTTGTTTGGTTTTTTTTCAGCTTTTCTATGCAAAGCCAGGGGACTTCCCCGTGTATGTCCCAAAGCTGAGAAGTTGGTACCTTGGATGTTTGCCCTGGTCATGTCAAATATGCTCGCTGGTTGGCAGTTCCATCCGAGATTTGGGGAGTTTCCCGGAAAAAAACCACCCCGGACGTATTCCAAAGGTTTTGCTCTGGGGGCATTTGTTGTGAGGGAAAACCCCAAAAAATACTTTTTTGCAAACGCCTTGGCCAGGTATAACAATGTTTAAAGCCCTTTTGAAAGTGAAAGGGGGCGCCATTGGTTTACAACAACCCTGGTGCTCTCAGACCCCTGGATGATTGTGGGCCAGAAAAAATCCCGACTTGTAACAGAGTTCCCCGGCCCAACTGGATAAAGAGGTTTAGCAGGCACTTTCCCCTTTCCCAGCCCCCCCCGCCCCTCCTTTCAGTGCATTTGCCTCACAAGTCATGCCCTTTGGGTTTTCCCGCTTTTTAAGAAAAAGGGGAACCCTTTTTGGAGGACAGCAGGTTTCCCCTTTGCCAAAGGGCACCAAGAATTCATGAAAGGGTGACGTTGTCACCAAATGGGGAAAGCCGAAAACAATGGCGGAACAGATGCCAAAAATTCATCGAAGGGGCGCTTTTAAAAGAGAACTAAGCCCCTTTCGGGAAACCCTCAAAAGAAACCGATTTCCCCCGTTTTCCCCAAAAAAGTTTTCAGGACTGGTTCCCGTGTGAAGAGTAAAACTGGGAATGTTTTAAAAATGCTGTTCCCTTTTTTGAGGCTTCCTCGCATGCCAGTCCCGACATGGAAATTTTGAAGAGTTTTTTTTGGCATGAAAAAAAACCATGGCCCCCCATTTACTCTCAAAATTGGTTTAACGGGGAAAAGGATTCCAAAAACAGATCTTTTCTTGTGACCCTTTTAAATCGAAGTTAAAGGCTGTTTACGATTCCCCGGGCCCCCAAACGAGGACCTGGAAGATACCCATGAAAAATTTCTCCCCCCCCTTTTTTGAAATTTCCCCCTGATGTGTTTGGGCAACATTAAAAGACGTCATTGAACCGGAAGATTTTTGGGGTGGAGTTGCTGGTGCTAAAATGTTGTGATCCCCCTGTTTTCCCCTGAAATTTTAAAGCAAAAATTTTTGGGCGGAGCTGCAGTGGCCAGTGTTTTTCGCCCCGGTAAGTAAAACATTCAGGGGTATTTGGGGCAAAATGTTTTGGGACCAACGGGTTTTAAAAAATCTGGAATCGACATAAGGGTTGACGTGTTTTTGACGTTTACAAACCCCTAGCCCGTTGAAGGCAGGTGCAAAAACAGCACAGGGGGGGGGTGGTGTTTCCGGGGGAAGAGTTTTGCCAACCGCATGCTACCCGGTAACTGGGACAGGGTTTTTTCGGGTGGATGCCAAAAACCGAGTTTTTTCAGTACATGCTGAAAGAACAATTGAAAACAGTCAAAACCCCAGGGGAAAGGGGGGGGTAAATTTCCCGTGGTGAGTAAAGGGGCCCCTGATCCTGTAAAAAAAAAAAACAAGTGTCTGCAAGCCTGCACACAGAGGAGGGCTGTATAGGGTCTTCCCTTTACCTTGCAGATTTTCGTGCAGGGAGGGTTTTGGGGAAGATCTTAGTTCGGAACCCGGGCCCCGATGTTTTGTCCTTGCAGAGCTTTTTCCCGGGCACTGCTGCACAAAAAATTGGTTAGTCTGGGGCACTGGAAAAAAAACTTAATATGTTCCCCGCTCTCCGGGACAGATGCTTGGACCCAAAAAAATTGAAGGGCCCCTTTCCGCATTTCATGTTTTTGGTTTTGAACAGTGTTTTTTTTTGGGAGAGGGGGAAGAAACAGCGTTTGGAAAACATGGGGGCTATCTTTTCCCGAAATGCGATCCTTTTTTGGCCAAACATGGACAGAAACCTTGGGCACTGGGCGTTTTCTTTTTTTTTGGAAACCTTCGCGAGGTTTGTTGTATAAAGTACGAGTACGAGTGCACTCCATAAAGGGTTTCCAGGCTAGGAAAAAAACTGGGTTGCTAGCAAGGAAAGGGTCCCTTGGGGAAAAATTCCTCCCTTTCCGCAGCCCCTTGACAACTTTTCTCCCTTTTAACTACCAAGTGGATATGTCTGGGGTCAGTGTCTTGCAAAAAACCCTTTTGCTCCCATTCCTGCAGGGGGGGTTGGAAAAAAAAGGGGGCAAAAGTGGAGCCCGTGTGGAAAATCTTCAGCAGGCACTGATTTGTGTCTTGAAATGGTTCACTGTGGAGCAAGCAAAGGGTGCAAAAAGGCGTTGCAAAAGTGTGAAGGCCAAACCTTTCAAATGTCCCCCCCCCCCCTTTCGCTTTGTGTGGAGACTGCTACCGGACCCTGTGGCTTTAATTTTAATGTGCCCTGAGGGAAAAAAAACTTTTTTCTTCAGAAAAAAATGGGCGTGCGCGCGGGCGCCGCTGCGCGGGTGGTGTGTGTGTGTGGGTGTGGTGTGGGTTTTGTGTGTGTGGGTGTGTGTGTGTTTGTGTGATTTATGACATTTGTTGGCCCTGACAATTCACAAACCCGGGTTTCCCCTTTAAAGTTCATCGGGGATATGGTGCTTTAGAGTTATATGAATATTTAACAAAACCCCAAAGTTTTTTTTTTTATAGAAAATGAGTCCTTAAAAAGGTCAAATCTTTCGATAAAAAAGGCAAACTCAAAAAGTTGTCAAAATTTGGCAATAAGTAAAAGGACATAAGTCTTGAAACCCTCCCTTTCCCCTTTTAGAAGGTGAAATTTGGGTTTAAATTTATACCAAAAAATGTAAAAATAAGCCAATTTTAAATAGTCAAAAAAAACTTTGCCTATTGTTTTTTTTAAATGACAAAAAGCCCTTTTTTTCATTTTCAAAACTAAGTTTCCCTAATTTTTTTTGCTCTAAAGGGGAATTATGTTAGTTTTGAACTTTTTTTCAAAATAAATTGGAGCCCCCCCCCAAAAAAAATAAAAATAAAAAAAAATATGATTTTAAGGACTTTGACCTACTTTTAAATGACCTACTTTTTACCCCCTCTTACAAGTTAGGGTTCAATACAGGTTGTTTCATTGTCTCATGGGAAAACATACTCGGGTTTTTCTAAAAGCCGTTTTTTGTTGCAAAAAAAAATTTTTTTGTGCCAAAAAAAAAAAGAAAGAAAAATGGCACACTGACCCAATTAAAAGTATGGGGCCCCGCCCCCCCGGGGTTTACGCCCCCCCTTGTGTTTCCTCTCTCATATCATTTGAAAGGGTCCCGGTACCCCCAAAAACAAATGGCATGCTTCTACTTTTGGAAAAAGGGCCCTTTTAGGGGGTTTCTCAACTTTTCCCCCTATTGTATCTCTAGCGTGGTTGCTTCCTGCAAGTAGTTAAAACCAATTGGGGGGGAAGAAAGGTAGAGGAAGGGGGCGGGGGGAAGCATGGGAGGGGGGGGTTTGAGGGGGGGGGGGGGGGGGGTGAGGAGAGGGCTGGGAGAAGGGGAAAGAGGTGAAAGGGGGGGGGTTAGGGGGGGGGGGGTGGAGGGGTTGTGCGATGGGGCCAAAATTTGTTAAATTCCAAGGTTTCTAAAGAGGCGAAAAGTTTTTTACCCACGGAACACGGAAATACTAAAATAAACCTTTGTGGGTGCCGGGACCCGGGGAATGGTTTTTGCAAAGGGGGTGGAGTCGTTTCTTTTACGATAAAGCGATTGACGCGTTTACCCCGAAAGGTTTTTTGTCCATCTGTTTTGGGTTTATTCCGGCGGGTTTTTCTTTTATTGCCCGTCTGTTTCGGGGCGCTTTGTCTCTTTTAAAGTTACCCGTAAAATATTATTGGGAACTTTTTTTCACCCGGAAAACCCTTTTTTCAAAAAACCAGGGGGACATGTTTTTCAAGCGAAATTTTTACCCTTTAAAGGGCCAAGGGGAAATTTTTTTTACCCCCCAGGGGCATTTTTTAAAACCCCGTGACGTGTGTATTTTTTCTAGGAATTATTTTACAGGACGCAGCGCGACTTTTTTTCACGATATTGTATGAATAGCGATTTTCGATTTTTCAGTAACCCCAAACCCCTTTTTTTCCACCCAAAGGACAAAACAATAGGGGACACTTTCACTCCCCAAAACAGAAAGCCAAAATTTTTTTTAGCGAAATTTTTTTTGCCACACAAAAACCCCAAACCAAAATCATTTTCCAGCGACTTTGTTTTTTTTTCTTTTTTTTTAGGTAACCATGGAAACCCCCTTATTTTTTTTTAAAACGAAACCCGTCACCATACCGTGCCAAAGAATTATTTCCCAAACGGGCACTTTTTTAAAGGGGCAAATCACCCGGTGCAGATTTGAATTTTTAGGGGCATCGTTTCAGGAAAAAACCGTTAAATGAGGGGTATTCAGAGGAAGGGGAAAATTTGGGAGGTTGAGGAGGAGAGAGAGAAAGGAGAGAGAGGAGGGGGGGGGTGAGCGTGGGAAAGGGGGGGGTTTTGGGAGGGAAAAAGGGATGGTGACGGGGGAAAGGGGAGAGGAGAGAGAGAGAGGTGGAGAGAGAGAGAGAGAGAGAGATTGAGGAGAGAGAGGAGGAGAGATAAGGGGAAAGGGGGAGGATGCAGAGGGGGCAGTTTGGGGAAGGGGGGGGGGGGTGTTCAGAGGGTAAAGGGGGTAGGGAAAAGGGGGAAGGGGGGGGGGGGGGGTCTTTCATTTGGACCGTGCGTTCCCACCCCCAAAACAGGCTTGAGCTCAAAGAAAAGGCCTTTTTTTTAAGAGGGCTCCCGGGGGGTTGGCGGAGAGGAGGGGGTTTGGGGGGCCCCTGGTTTAAACGCCCCGCGCTTTATTTTTCTATGATTACGCGAGAGAAAAAAAACAACAACGGGGAAGGGGGGGGACGGGTGGGGGGGGGGAGGAGGTTTAGAGGGGGATGGGGTTGGGGAAAAAATGCCCTTTTCCCCCAAAAAAGGGGGAATGGGGGAGCGATGAAATGACTTTACGAAGGGGTGTGTGTGTGTGTGGGGGTGGTGTGAGTGTGTGTTTTGTGTGGGGTGTGTGCGTGCGGGGCGTTGTTTTGGTGTTTATGTGTGTGTGTGTGTGTGTGGGCGTGTGTGCGTTTCGGGGGTGTGTGTGTGTGCGTGTGCGGTGGTTGGGTGTGCGTGCTGCGTGCGTGCGTGCGTGGGGTGGGCGCGGCGTCGTGTGTGTTTTGTGGGTTTTGTGGTGTGTGTGGGGGTGTGGTGCGTGCGTGATTTCGTTTCGTGTTGGGGTGTGTGTGTTTGGGGGTGGTGTTGCGTGTGTGTGGTGTTTCGTTTTTGGGGGGGTGTGTGTGTGTTTGGGGTTTCGTGGGGTTTTGTGAGATACTGGGGTGGAAACAAGCTACAAAATGCACCAGACCAACACTGCAGGTGTCGGCGTATTTCTCGGGCCTGGCTGAAGCCAGGAAATATCCTACAAGGGAGCGTAGAGTGTACAGCCCTGCAGTGACGTCACGGACCAGAACGGGACTCCGTGGTATGATCTTCATCATACTTACACTCATTAATCACCGTAATTTGATTTTTTTTTTTTAAAGTCTCAGATTCTACATCCCCGGACCTCCGCTCTGTTCTCGTAAATGACCTCAGCTTCCTTTCCCTGTCGATGGGTCACTTCCTTGATGAGTTCGAGTCAAGGTCCACGACCACAGAGCAAAGTTCATAGACATTGTCGCTGCTGGTGGCGCCCTCGGGAAAGGACGCTACCTCGCTGGCTGGCCCTGCGACTGAGCAGTTACTGTCCGTACATGGGCCGAGCAGGTGACGGTGCTGCGTGTGTTGGAGCGGATCCGGCATCCCTGAACCCCACCGAAGAGAATCAGGGGCAGCGCAGTGTGTGCTCCGGTGGGTGGCCTCAGGACGACATGGTCCTGTCTGCTTCCTGTCTGTTGCTGATGCTACGTACGGGCTGAGGACGGGACAACGGGGTGTGATCGTACACGGAGGAGCTGAAATGAGCGACCTGGAGGAGGACGCAGTGGGAAAAAAAAAGAACAAAAAGAGGGGGAAAGGGACGTGTAAGAACTCAAGTAAGACAGATCTTAATCATTAAAGGAGAGAAGGAAGGGGGGAGGGGGGGGGGGAAGAAGAGTTTTCTCAAACAGGAAGAAGATCTTTGGATGGATTGATGGATTATCTGTCTTGTCTACCTGTGATCATTTTTCAGATTAAGCACAAGGGATAATCTTGATCAGGATGTTGACGATGATAATGGTGATGATGGTGGAGGTGGTGGTGGTAATGATGATGATGATGATGATGATGACGATCATCATCATCATCATCATGATAATGATCATGACGACGATGATGATAATAATGATGACGACGACGACGACGATGATGGTGATGACGACGACTATTATGATGATCATGAGTGTGATGATGATCATAATGACGATGAGGATAATCATGATGATGATGATGATGATGATGATGATGATGATGATGATGATCGTAATGGTGGTGAGCTGCATTAGTGGTGCTTAGAAATGTCTGACGCAGAAGGCAGATGGGCGGAAGCGGAGAGGATACGTGCATGCGGTGAATACACCCGTCTGTGGGATGCAAATCAGCATGTTCCCGGAGAGCCAGACAACCAGACTGTTGACACAGTTAAAAGAAGAGTCAAACGCGCACGCGCCACACACACACACACACACACACACACACACACACACACACGCGCGCACGCACGCACACACACTGACGCACGCACACACGCACGCACGCACGGACGCAAACATACACACACTCTCCTTAATGATTTGCTTAATCAGCTATGTCTTATGCTGATATATCCTTTGATGGAGCAGATTGACGATCAAAGAAGACTCAAATTTATAGGCGGAATCCTGGGGTCACGTCGTTTCGCTCCATCACTCCGTCGCCCCCTCAAACCCTCCCTCCCACGCATTCCCCGTCTTCCACGCTCACCCCCCTCCCCCTTCCCTCCCAAGCCCTCTACACACCTTCCCCAACGCATACTCTGTCTCTCTCTCTCACACACACACACACACACACACACACACACACACACACACACACACACACACACGGGCGCGCGCTCAACACTGCAGACACACACACACACACACACACACACACACACACACACGCACGCACGCACGCACGCACGCACGCACGGACGCACGCACACACACACCTTCCACTCGAACAAAACACAGAGAATATTCCCATCCCCACTTCACCTACCCAACAGAACACAGCACAGCACAGCACAGCACAACACAGCACACACAACCCAACCCAACACAACACACACAGCACAGTACAGCACAACACAGCACAGCACAGCACAGCACCGCACAACCCAACCCCACCCCACCCAACCCGACGCCTCACTCACCTGTGCACGGAGTGCGGCTTCCTGAGCGCCATCGCCGGTTGCTGCGGGATCACCGGAAGCTCCTCCGCCTGCTCTTCCAGCGGCAGGGTCTCCTCCGGCATGTGGGTCATGGCGACCTGCGCGTTATCCTCCGAAGCGACCACGCCGTTGTCCGTCATCGTGCGGGGGCGTCTTCCTCTGGGCAACTTCGGGCTCTTCTCTCCCCTTGCTCCTGCTCTCCTGGGCTACGCTGGCGGCGCTGCTCTCGGTGGTCTCGGTCTTGGCCGAGGAGGCGGCTTCGGTTCGGTTGTGCTCGTCGTGGACGTTTCTCGTCGAGGTGGTGGTGTGGTGGTGGGCGTCGTGGTTGTCCTTGTCTTCTTCGTCTTCGCCGCAGGCGTCGGACGGGGGAGGCGGGGGCGGCTCGTTCACCACGTAGGTCCCGGAGCGGATGGCGTTGAAGATGGACAGTTTGGAGAGGCGGGCGGGGACTGGGTGAACAGACAAGACAGGCGGGAGATTTTGGGGTGATCAGTTAGTTTACACCTCTTGGGAACTGGACGAAAGGGTAGTTAAAGGTTTAAATGATTGACTGGATTGCTAGTTGTGTGACTGGCTGACTGTGTGTGACTGGCTGACTGATAGGTCTCGCGTGGCGTGGCTTTTTGAATTAAGCAGGTCAGCCTTAAAAAAAAAAAAAAAGCCGACAAGAATTGTGAGAGAGAGAGAGAGAGAGAGAGAGAGAGAGAGAGAGAGAGAGAGAGAGAGCAGTAAAGATACTGATTTCTTTGATAACTCTACTTGATTGATTTGTTCATTGATTGGTTGATGAAATGATTGTGCGGGTTTTGGATTGTATGGTGCTAAGCTAGGACAGCTTGGAGACGCCCCGGCTGCTTCTGCTGCCGCTACTACTACTACTTGTACTACTACTACTACTACTAATACTACTACTACTACTACTACTACTACTACTACGACGACGACGACGATGACAACTACTTCCGATTCCGCTGCTCAAAGCATTACTGCTGCTGTTAAAATGTCTCTCCATCCCTACCATCCCCCGCTCTTCTAACATCTCTCCATCCCCACCCCCACCCCTCCACCACCCTCAACTTTCATGCTCTCTCCCCCCCCCCCCCCCCCCCCCCCCCCCCCCGTCTACCACCACCACCCTTCCCCCGCGCCCCTCCTCTCCGGCCCCTATTTTCCCACACCTTCAGCAGTACGACCAGCACCAGTAGAAGAACCCCTAAACCATCCTGCTGATGGCAATCTGCAAACGTTTCTATTCATCAGACTGCGCAGATAAAGGGTGGTCAACAACGGGTAGGCTTCTAAGTCTCCATTTAGCACTGGGCACCTTGGTGTGAGATGAAGAAGGATAGTAGAGAGAGAGAGAGAGAGAGAGAGAGAGAGAGAGAGAGAGAGAGAGGGGGGGAGAGAGAAAGAGAAAGAGAGAGACAGAGAGAGACAGAGAGAGAGAGAGGAGAAGGGAAGGGGGTGAAAGGGGGAGTGGGGTGAAACTAAGCAGCCAAGCAGACAAAGCCAAGGTGCACGCTCATTTCAGGGACGGCGAGCTAGCCGTGGTTCTGTTCATTAGGACCTGCGTGGTTAAGTAGTCCGGCGATTGCCAGAATGACAGCAGCAGGACCCTGTCGGCTTTCTGGTCAGTCCGGGAGTAATTGGTCGGCAGCAACTGAAGTAATTACTCAGCCTGCAAGAAAACTGGGTCAGCGCGCGCAGGGCGGGTCGGCCGGCCGGCAGAAAGTGAAGAGCTAGCTGCGCGAGTGTTGCAGGGTCAAGTCATGTTATTTATAACGTAACCGACCAAGTCCACGTCACCGCTGCTCAGCGAGCATCATTCTTCTAAAGCGAATATCTTGGAGGTGATGTGTAGTAGAAGTAGTTGTAGCTATTGTTGTGGTGGTGGGTGGTGCTTTTGTAGCAGAAGTAGCAATATTAACAGAAAAAATAGTAATAACAGCACATGTAGTAGTAGTAGTAGTAGTAGTAGGAGTAGGAGGAGGAGGAGGAGGAAGAGGAGCAGCAGCAGCAGCAGCAGTAGCAGTAGAAGCAGTAGTACTAGTAGTAGCAGCAGTAGTATCAACACAACACTACCAAGTCAGCACAGCAGCTGTTGCAGCAGCGACAATAGTAGTAGGGCTAGCATGGAGAGCAACGCAGCAGCAGCAGTAGTGGTAGAGGAGTAGGAGGAGGAGGAGCAGCAGTAGTGGTAGAGGAGTAGGAGGAGGAGGAGCAGCAGTAGTGGTAGAGGAGTAGGAGGAGGAGCAGCAGCAGTAGTGGTAGAGGAGGAGGAGGAGCAGCAGCAGTAGTGGTAGAGGAGTAGAGTAGGAGGAGCACAGCAGTATGGTAGAGGAGTACGAGGAGGAGGAGCAGCAGTAGTGGTAGAGGAGTAGGAGGAAGAAGAGAAGAAAGACGGGGAGGAGAGGGAAGAGTATGAAGAGGAGAGGGGCAGAACCACCAAAGACACAATGTGAAAGACACAACAATATTGAACATCCCAGTTTCCGCGTTTTGAAAAGCTGTATTTCAACTCGCTCTCCCAAGATCACATTGATCACAGAAAGGGAAAGAGATAAGAGAGATGAAGGAATAGGAAGAGAGAGAGAGAGAGAGAGAGAGAGAGAGAGAGAAGAGAGACAGACAGACAGACAGACAGACAGACAGACAGACAGTTAGATAATTAGATAGATACATAGATAGATACATAGATAGATAAAAAGAGAGAGAGAAGAGAGAGGGAGATGGGGGGGGGGGGGGGGGGGGGGGGGCGGGGGGGGCTCTGGCAGACAGAAACAGAAGAAAAACACAAAGAAAGAAACGAGACAGCTTGCTCAGTCATCAGACAGAACAACCTGCACACATACTTTTTCACCTGAACCAAAAATCTAAAATAAACAACAAACGTGGACCTGACGCGTCGCCGCCAGCTTCGGCAGACGTTACATTGGCACGAGTAACCCTGCCCGTCAATCTCCAGTCTCCAGGATTGTCGGCCTTGGCTCAGAGTCATGAAGGCGTTTTCATCTCAGGTTGCATGAGAGCAAAGACTGTACGCCCTCCGTAGGCGAACTATCTTGATGAAAGTGAGAATTTCGATCCTTCCCCTGTGAAACACAGCGCAGGCTTCCAAGCATGGTGCAGGGTTAGCTCCCACTGGTGAGTTCGGCAGCTGAGGACAGTACTTCCTTCTGGGTGTCTCTTTTTTTTTCCCCAAGGTGTAAGAGAGTGGAAGTTCGATCCCTCTCCGTGGACCACCAGATTGTTGGCTTCTAGATTCGAACACCAATTGCGAAAACTTTCACGCAGTTGGTAACTTGAGACCAACACGTTACACCTAGTCGGTTGACGATGCCTCGAGATTGATGAAAGCTGTAGCAGGGAGTTTCGGGCAGTGGAAATGGAGTACTCTCCCCTGAGGTGTGAGACCGTCATGACGTCACTGGAGGCGTTGATGGGAGGCGAACAAACGCACGCTTGTGCACAGGATGGACTCGGGCTAGCACACCACACACACACACGCACACACGCACACGCACACACAACACACACTTTAAGCTATGCGAAATATTGTGGAGAGAGAGAGAGAGAGGATGGGAGGTGGGGAGGGGGGAGAACGTGTGTGTGTGTGTGTGTTTGTGTGAGAGTGTTTGTGTGTGTGGTGGTGTGTGTGTGTGTGTGTGTGTGTGTGTGTGTGTGTGTGAGAGAGAGAGAGAGAGAGAGAAGAGAGAGAGAGAGAGAGAGAGAGAAAACGGAAATGGAACTTTATTCAATAAAGGCTAAAACCCCACTTGATGGAAGAAGAATTCACACAACATTATAGAATACTGAACAAAGCAAAGGAAAACACGATCCAAAGAAACAACGCATTCCAGCATGCTGACATCATTTCCATAATTCTATGTGGACCAGTGGCTGTTAGGATGAGCAGAATTCTTCAGATTCCTTAGTTGACGTTGCGCGTCTTTTAAGACCACAATGGAGATTTGAACAGGTTCCATAACATAGTACCTACGTTTGAGTTGACATAATGGCTATCGCATGGGGCAGAGTTGGATGTGAGAAAACTAGAGAGAGAGAGAGAGAGAGAGAGAGAGAGAGAGAGAGAGAGAGAGAGAGAGAGAGAGTTGTAGCGTGCGTGAGTGTTCTGGTGTGTCTGTGTGTGTGTGTGTGTGTGTGTGCTGATTTACGTCTTCGGAACATGCCACAGGATCACGATGACCATAGTGACGGCCCGCGATGAGAGTTGTGTGAAATGATTGATAACCAATGGACATATCAGTACCCCGACCATTGGTTGCGCGTCCACGTTGTTTACTTCACGCCATACCCCCTCCCCCCCCCCCCCCCCCCCCCCACCGTCCCCCTGTCCCCTTCCGTCCTCCTCGTTTGTGGTTTGTCATTTACTTCATACAACACCGTAACTTTACGTATACGCTGCCTTGAATTGAAGACTCACTCAACTACTCTCGAGAGTGATGTTTCACCGCAATATTCATTATCGTTACAAAGGGTGTGTGTGTGTGTGTGTGCGTGTGTGTGTGTGTGTGTTGTGTGTGTGTGTGTGTGTGTGTGTGTGTGTGTTTTAAACCAGTGTCATAATAACTGGGAAAAAAGGTACATGACTTAATCATTCATGGTTTTTAACAGTTGCGGTGGATGCCTACCGTCTGTTGAGTGTGTGTGTGTGTTGTGTGTGTGTGTGTGTGTGTGTGTGTGTGTGTGTGTGTGTGTGTGTGCGCGCTTGCTTGCTTGCTCGGGTGTGTGTGTGCGTGTGCGCGCGCCTGTGTGTTGTGTGTGTGTGTGTGTGTGTGTGGTGTGTGTGTGTTGCGTGCGTGCGTGCGTGTGCTTGCTTGCTCGGTGTCTGTGTGCGTGTGCGTGCGTGCGTGCGTGCGTGTGTGTGTGTGTGTGTGTGTGTGTGTGTGTGTGTGTGGTGTGTGTGTGTGTGTGTGCGCACGCGCGCGCACTTTCTTT
Organism: Conus ventricosus; assembly: GCA_018398815.1. Lineage (NCBI taxonomy): Eukaryota > Metazoa > Mollusca > Gastropoda > Neogastropoda > Conidae > Conus > Conus ventricosus. The sequence continues at coordinate 1,429 of JAFLJL010000217.1, read as the reverse complement.
ATTTTTAACGTCTAGGCCTATGACATCATTCTTTGAATCAAAGCCATGCGAACGTGCTTTATCCGGCGCGCACATATACGTGTGTGTGTGTGTGTGTGTGTGTGTGTGTGTGTGTGTGTGTGTGTGTGTGTGTGTGAGAGAGAGAGAGAGAGAGAGAGAGAGAGAGAGAGAGAGAGAGAGAGAGAGACAGACAGACAGACAGACAGACAGACAGACAGAGACAGACAGAGACAGAGAGACAGACAGACAGACAGAGAAAAGACAGAGAGTTTAATCAACACAGTCATGACCCCTTATGAAAATGATGGAACGAGAGAGAATCATTGCAAACACAACAACTATTTATTTAGACTTAGGAAAACTGAAAACGGCCAACCGCACCATCGTGTTGTCCAGAATTTGGAGGCTTTGGGTAAAGAAAGAGACGACATTTGAACGTGCTCCTCATACAAGGTATAATATAATCATGGTATCATTATTGACATAAGCCTTTGTAAATTATCTGCCCCCCCCCCCTCCTCCCCTGTCCTGTTAACCTCTCCTCTCCTCGCTCCACTCTGTCCTGTCTATCGTCTTTCTGCCTGCTTATCTGTCTGTCTGTCTGTGTGTCTGTCTGTGTGTCTGTCTGTCTGTCTCTCCCCTTTCTCTCTCTCTAACTCTCTCCTTGTATTGCCATCAGTTCTTTGGTGAGTGTTTTTTGTTTGTTTGTTTGCTTGCCTTTTCTTTCCCGCCCCCCCCCCCCCCCCCCCCCCGGACGGCTGTTGGAGCATCAGGTGCCAGTAATATAATACTACTGGTGCCAGAACAAGCAGGTAAGAAGAAGACGGATGGTGAGAAACCCAGGGTGACACACAGCACAGACATGGCTCCAATGTTGTAAGGAATGGTGGGAAAGGGTGTGTGTGTGTGTGGTGTGTGTGTGTTGTGTGTGTGTGTGTGTGTGTGTGTGTGTGCGTGCGTGCGTGCGTGCGTGTGTTGTGTTAAGGGTGAAGGTTTGAGTAAAACCTCTCTGGAGCGAACAAGAAGGGAGGAGGAATGAGGCTCAGTGGAGAAGATGACGAGGTGGCGGGGTGGGGGAGGGGGAGGGGCGGGGTGAGTGGAGGAGTAAGGGGGTAGGAGATAAGGATGTGGTGGGTGTGTATGTGTGTGTGTGTGGGGGGGGGGGGGTGTGAGTGGAGGAGTAAGGGGGTAGGAGATAAGGATGTGGTGGTGTGTATGTGTGTGTGGGGGAGGGGGGGGGTGAGTGGGGATAGGGGTAGGAGATAAGGATGGTGGTGTGTATGTGTTGGGGGGAGGGGGTGATGGAGTAAGGTAGGAGATAAGATGTGGGTGTGTATGTGTGTGGGGGGGGGGGGGGGGGGGGGGGGGGGGGGGGGGGGGGGTGGGGAGAGGGGGAGGAAGATAAGATGAGGATGGAGTGATGGAAGAG
>JAFLJL010000214.1:0-23066 GCA_018398815.1 Conus ventricosus | reverse complement strand
GGCAATACCGATTGACCGCTTGGTGAAGGAAATACTTACATATGTATGCATGTACTAGTATACACACACGTGTGCACGTGTACACACACACACACACGCACACACGCACGCACGCACACGCACACACACCCACACACACACGCGCGCGCGCGCACGCGACACACACACACACACACGCGCACGCACGCGCACGCACGCACATGCACACACACACACACACACACACACACACACATACACACACACACGAAGTCACCCACCTTTGGTCTGAAATTTCACGTCAACTGTGCATGCATAAAATGAGAACCCCCATCCTCCACCCCCACCCCTTCATACCATAATAATATAATAAAATTGTAAATGGAGATTCTGTTGTTTTTTTTAATTTTCAATTCACGGTAGGCAGAGCCATAGGGGCAACCTCAAACGGATGGCGGGGCGAGAACACACCATGTAATGATTGTTCTCCACTAAAGTCTGTCCGTCCGGGAAGAGCGAAATGGAAAAGAGGGAATCGTACTCTCGCCGTCACCGTTTGGCAACCCACCCGAGAAGACACTGCACTACTGTTGCCAAGTCACCCCTCTCTCTCTCTTTCTGCCTCTCTCTCTGTCTCTGTCTCGCTCTCTCTCATGTAGTGCATCGTTCTGATGTATCATAATACGAAAACACCATGACGTGACAAAGTGTATAGTGCGTTTTTCTTTCTTTTTAAAAAAAAAAGAAAAGAAAAGGTTATCCTTATAAAGCTGTGTTTCACACGCGCTTTTCTCTCTGGGGTCACACAGTTTTCAATGTCTGAGAATTGTGAAGCTGTGTTTCACACGTGCTTTTCTCTCTGGGGTCACAGTTTTCAATGTCTGAGACTTGTGAAGCTGTGTTTTACACGCGCTTTTCTCTCTGGGGTCACACAGTTTTCAATGTCTGAGACTTGTGAAGCTGTGTTTCACACGCGCTTTTCTCTCTGGGGTCACACAGTTTTCAATGTCTGAGACTTGTGAAGCTGTGTTTCACACGCGCTTTTCTCTCTGGGGTCACACAGTTTTTCAATGTCTGAGACTTGTGAAGCTGTGTTTCACACGCGCTTTTCTCTCTGGGGTCACACAGTTTTCAATGTCTGAGACTTGTGAAGCTGTGTTTCACACGCGCTTTTCTCTCTGGGGTCACACAGTTTTCAATGTCTGAGACTTGTGAAGCTGTGTTTCACACGCGCTTTTCTCTCTGGGGTCACACAGTTTTCCAATGTCTGAGACTTGTGAAGCTGTGTTTCACACGCGCTTTTCTCAGTTTTCAATGTCTGAGACTTGTGAAGCTGTGTTTCACACGCGCTTTTCTCTCTGGGGTCACACAGTTTTCAATGTCTGAGACTTGTGAAGCTGTGTTTCACACGCGCTCTTCTCTCTGTGGTCACACAGTTTTCAATGTCTGAGACTTGTGAAGCTGTGTTTCACGCGCTTTTCTCTCTGGGGTCACACAGTTTTCAATGTCTGAGACTTGTGAAGCTGTGTTTCACACGCGCTTTTCTCTCTGGGGTCACACAGTTTTCAATGTCTGAGACTTGTGAAGCTGTGTTTCACACGCGCTTTTCTCTCTGGGCCCGTGGGGTCACACAGTTTTCAATGTCCGAGACTTGTGAAGCTGTGTTTCACACGCGCTTTTCTTCTGGGGTCACACAGTTTTTCAATGTCTGAGACTGTGAAGCTGTGTTTCACACGCGCTTTTCTCTCTGGGGTCACACAGTGTTTTCAATGTCTGAGACTTGTGAAGCTGTGTTTCACACGCGCTTTTCTCTCTGGGGTCACACAGTTTTCAATGTCTGAGACTTGTGAAGCTGTGTTTCACACGCGCTTTTCTCTCTGGGGTCACACAGTTTTTCAATGTCTGAGACTTGTGAAGCTGTGTTTCACACGCGCTTTTCTCTCTGGGGTCACACAGTTTTCAATGTCTCAGACAGCATTATTTTAATCAAGTATGAAGACGCGTGTGCGCGCGCGCGCGCGCGTGCGCGCGCTGCGCGCCGTGCGCGTGTGTGTGTGTGTGTGTGTGTGCGCGTGTGGTTGTGTGTGCTGTGTGCGGTGGTGTGTGTGTGTGTGTGTGTGCGTGTGCGCGTGTGCTTGCAAGCTATATGTATCAAATATGCATGTATTTTGTTTCGCATGGTTGTATGTGTGTGTGTCGGTGAGAATGGATTGACGATTACATTTAATGAAATGAGAGGGGCGGATAGAAGGGGGGGGGGGGGGGGGGGAGGACGGACACAACGAAACAGACTTCAAAGAAACACACCACACACACACAAATACACGCGAGCGGCGGCACGTGGATGCACGAACGCACAGAGAGAGAGAGAGGAGAGAGAGAGAGAGAGGAGAGAGAGGAGAGTGAGAGAGAGAGAGGAGAGAGAGAGAGAGCTTTTCATACTGGGACAATGACACATCAAGTACAAATCGCCACAGACTTTAGGCACTTGGTTTATTTCAGTCTTCTTCACATATCAATACTCAACAGCTAAGTATAACCTGCATCACCATACATTTATCAACTACCCAGCATCTTCCAGTAACCAGCAGGAAATCTCGTGGTTACCTCACACACACACGCACGCACCGCCACGCGCGCGCCGCGCGCGCCACACACTCACACACACACACAATTATTGCCTTTTCTTTTTTTGTGGGGGGGGTTCACGTGCGTGACTGCTTTTCAGCACGATGTATGAATTGACCTGAGAGACAAGTGGGTGGAATAGAGATAAATATGTTCATTAATAAATCCCAAAGAATCCATCACAGTACTAAGTTTCAACGGCTAGTCAGGACTTTGCTTCCAGACAACCGTCACAACCCGTCTGCAGCTGTAAAGATGGTGGCTCGACACCCACACAACATTCCATCCAGACCACATTGAACGACAGACATACCACCACTTAAAACTGGAATGTAAAAAAAAAAAGCTTACAAAGTGGGGGGGGGGGGGGGGGGGGGGGGGGGGGGGATGATGGGGGGTGGGGGGGGGGGGGAGGGGGGGGGGGTGGGGGGGGGGGGGGGGGGGGGGGGGGGGGGGGGGGGGGGCCCGGGGGGGGGGGTTGGGTGGGGGGGGGTTCTGGCTTTGCAATTCCTTCAGTGGTACCAGGACATGCCCACAAACGGTATTTCCCTCAACAGTCAACGTTGATTGCCGATAATTTCAGTGATAAGTGATTCCAGTAATGCGATGAAGGGATTGTTATGTCTGTGGTTGGTCTAATACTTGTATCTTCTCCAGTTAATTGAAGCCTATCAGCTTTAGTTAGTGGCTTTAGGCCGATAAGTTGCCTTTATTTTCTTCATGCAGTTATGAAAGCTACAGATTAGCTCCGTAACCACCACCACCTCCTCTCTCTCTCGCTCTCTCTCTTCTCTCCTCCTCTCTCTCTCTCTCTCTAGCTGAGTCTGGTCTGTCTGTCTGTCTGCTTCTGTCTGTCTTCTGTCTGTCTCTCTCACTCTCTCCACTCTCCATCTCTCTCTCTCTCCTCTCTCTCCATCTCTCTCTCTCTCTCTCTCTCTCTCTGCGTGGACAGAACTATTTAATCAACCCTGATACACACGTGTTCTTTCTTTCTGCTGCAAATGTTATGTTGCATGGCTGGAATTAGTTAATTGCACGTCTTGACCTAAAGAACTGCGTCCCGCAAAACGTGTGTTTTCATATGGCAATGAAATAGTTCTTGTTCTGTTCACAAGGTTCTCACACCTGTGGCGATCGTGGGTTAATTTCTGGCCAGTGTGGCGGAATACGGCACCAAAGAATCTCAGCAGGGGCCAGCATTCAGCAGGGCCAGCATTCGGCAGGGCCAGCATTCAGCAGGCCAGCATCAAAGTTGTTTAGTTGCTGAAAAGAAGCCCTAAGAGTCGAAGCGCGTCAAGTTTGTCTAGTAATTTGTAATTGTAATGTGATTTTCCCTGTTTGTTATGGGGCGGACTAACTATATAACTCATTCTAAAAAATTCTTTTCCCTTTACCTTTTTTTCCCCCATGCAATGCGCCAGGGTAAGAGAGCATGCAACAAAAGGCGGGGAGTACAGTTACGGCATATTCAAACTACGGAGGTTTTTCTTTGATATCTTTATTTTTTCCTGCTCCTGGCGAACCGAACGGCTTCACGACCGGTTAAAGTTAACGTCTTCACCAGCGAGCACCAGGATTCAGCCGACTCTGGAGAACTAGAATTGTTGAATCCTACTCTATCCGTTAGTAAACCGGTTAATTTTCTTTTTCCTGTTTTGTTTTCATTTTCTCTCTCTCTCTCTCTCTCATCTTCTCTCTCAGCTCTCCTCTCTCTCTCTCTCGATCTCTCACTCTCTTTTTCTTCCTCTCCTGACTTTTCCCTGTCTGATCTTCCGTACCTCTCAGTGAGGTCCACGGTGGTCCCTGTGGCATGTTCCGGCACACCAATGCACAGGCCACATACAGACGGCTGTCCCACCCCGACCTCCACCCCAGCTGCGCGAAGGAAACCTCTCCCATATCCAGGTCGCATGGGAACAATCCCCATTCGCCCAGGGGTTCTTTTCATTCGCCCCTTCTCATTTCGCCCCGTCTCATTTCGCCCCCATGGGATTGGGGTTGGGGTCGCCCTGAATCAGCATCCCCGTAATTATGGCAAGACCGATGACCGCTTGGTGAAGGAACTTACGTACAATGTATGCATGTACACATGTATACACACACTGTGCACGTGTACAAAGGACACACACACACACGCACACTACCACCGCACGCACACGCACACACACACCACACACACACGCGCGCGCGCGCACGCGCACACACCACACACGCCACGAACGCGCACGCACGCACATGCTCACACACACACACACAACACACACACACACACTACACACACTCACGAAGTCACCCACCTTTGTCTGAAATTCACGTCAACTGTGCATGCATAAAATGAGAACCCCCACCTCCACCCCCACCCTACCCCTTCATACCCAAATAAATAATAATAAAATTGTAAATGGAGATGTCTGCTTTTTTTTAAAATTTTCAATTCACGGTAGCAGAGCATAGGAGGCAACCTCAAACGGATGGCGGGCGAAACACACCATGTAAGATTGTTCTCTCTTCTCACTAAAGACTGTCCGTCCGGGAAGAGCGAAAATGGAAAAGAGGGAATCCGTACCTCCCGCACCGTTTGGCAACCACCCGAGAAAGACACTGCTCTACCGTTGCAATCACCCCTCTCTCTTCTCATTCTGCCTCTCTCTTCGTCTCTGTCACGCTCTCTCCTCATGTAGTTGCAGCGTCTGATGTATCATATAAAAAACACCTTGACTGACAAAGTGTATAGTGGCGGTTTTTCTTTCTTTTTAAAAAAAAAATAAACCCAGGGAAGAAAAAGAAAAGGTTATCTTATAAAGCTGTGTTTCACACGCGCTTTTCTCTCCTGGGTCACACAGTTGTTCATGTCTGAGAATTGTGAACTGTGTTTCACACGGGCTTTTTCCTCTCTGGGGTCACAGGTTTTCAATGGGTAGACTTGTGAGCTGTGTTTTAACACGCGCTTTCTCTCTGGATCACACAGTTTTTCAATGTCTGAGACGTGTGAAGCTGTCTTTTCACACGCGCTTTTCTCTCGGGGGTCACACAGATTCATGTCTGAGACTTGTGGAACTTGTTTCACGACGCGCTTTCTCTCTGGGGTCACACAGTTTTTCAATGTCTGAGACTAGTGAAGCTGGTGTTCACACGCGCTTTTCTCTCTGGGTCACACGTTTTCAAGTCTGAGACTTGTGAAGCAGTGTTTTCACACTCGCTTTTTCTCTCGGGTCACACAGTTTTTCAATGTCTGAGACTTGGAAGGCTTGTTTCACACGCGCTTTTCTCTCTGGTCACACATTTTCCCAATGTTCTGGACTTGTGAACTGTGTTTTCATTCACACAGAGCGCTTTTCCTCAGTTTTCAATGTCTGAGACGTGTGAAGCTGTGTTTCACACGCCTTTTCTCTCTGGGTCACACAGTTTTCAATGTCTGAGACTTGTGAAGCGTGTTTCAACACGCGCTCTTCTCTCTGTGTCACACATTTTCAATTCTGGAGGACTTGTAGAAGCGGTGTTTCACACGCGCTTCCTCTCTGGGGTCACACAGTTTTCAATGTCTGAGGACTTGTGAAGCTTGTTTCACACGCGCTTTCTCTCTGGGTCACACAGTTTTCATGTTCTGAGACACTTGTGAACTTGTGTTTCACACGCGCTTTTCTCTCTGGGCCCGTGGGGTCCACAGTTTTTCAATGTTCCGAGACTTGTGAAGCTGTGTATCACGACGCGCATTTCTCTCGGGTCACCACAGATTTTCAATGTCGAGACTTGTGAAGCTGTGTTTCACACGCGCTTTTCCTCTCTGGGGTCACCACAGTGTTTCAAATGTCTGAGACTTGTGAAGCTGTTTTACACACGCGCTTTTTCCCTCTGGGTCACCCACGGTTTTCAATGTCTGGACTTGTGAAGACTGTGTTCACACGCGCTTTCTCTCTGGGGTCACACAGTTGTTCATGTCTGAGACTTGTGAAGCTGGTTTCACACGCGCTGTTCTCTCTGGGGTCCCACAACAGTTTTAATGTCCTTCAGACAGCATTATTTTAATCAAGTATGAAGACCACGAGTGCGCGCGCGCAGTAGCGCGCGTGTGTGTGGGTGTGTGTGTGTGTGCGTGTGTGCGTGCGCGTGTGTGTGCGCGTGTGTGGTGGTGTGTGTCGTGTGTGCGTGGCGCGTGTGCCTTGCAACATATTGTATCAAATATGCATTATTTTGTTTCGTCTGATGTATGTGGTGTGTGTCGGTGAGAATGGATTGACGATTACATTTAATGAAATGAGAGGGCGGAGAGGGGGGGGGGGGGGGGGGGGAGGGGGGGGGGGGGGGGGGGGGGGGGGGGGGGGGGGGAGGGAAGGACGACACACCGAACATACTTCAAAGAAACACGACACACACACAAATACCGCGAGCGCGCACGGATGCACGAACGCACAGAGAGAGAGGGGGGGTGGAAGAGAGCGAGAGAGAGAGAGAGAGAGAGAGAGAGAGAGAGAGAGAGAGAGAGAGAGAGAGCTTTTTCAATACTGGGACCATGACACATCAATTACAAATCGCACAGACTTTAGGCACATGGTTTATTTCAGACTTCTTCACTATCAATACTCAACAGCTCAGAATAACCAGCATCACGACATTTATCAACTACCCAGCATCTTCCAGTAAACCCAGCAGCAATCTCGTGGTTAATCACACACACACGCACGCACGCACGCGTCGCGCGCGCGCGCCACTACAACTTCACACACACCCCACACAATTTATTTGCCTTTTCTTTTTGGGGGGGTTCTACTGCGTGACTGCTTTTCAGCACGAGTATGAATGACCTGAGAGACAAGATGGGTGGAATAAGGATAAAATATGTTCATTATAAATCCCAAAAATCCATCCACAGTACTAAGTTTCAACGGGCTTAGTCAGGACTTTGCATCCAGACAACCGTCACAACCCGTCTGCAGCTGTAAAGATGTGGCTCTACACCCACCTTACAACATTCCCATCCAGACCACAATGAACGACAGACATACCACCACTTAAAACTGAATGAAAAAAAAAAAAAGCTTACAAAAGGGGGGGGGGGGGGGGGGGGGGGGGGGGGGGGGGGGGGGGGGGGGGGGGGGGGGGGGGGGGGGGGGGGGGGGGGGGGGGGGGGGGGCGGGGGGGGGGGGGGGGGGGGAGGGGGGGGGTCACATGATGGGTGTGTGTGGGGGGGGGGGGGGGGGGGGGAGGGGGGGGGGGGGGGAAGGGGAGGGAGGGGGAGGATTGGGACGAGTACGGTATAAAACTTGGCGGTCATCGTCAGTGTGCCATGCATATTTCATAAACACAATAGCAATGCGAGGGATGTGTGTGTGTGTGGGTGTGTTGTGTGTGGTGTGTGTTTGTGTGTGTTGTGATGCGAGTCAGGTGAGTGAGTGATGGTGCGTCGTGCGTGCGTGCGTGCGAGCGTGAGTTAGATTTTTTGAAACAAGTAATACAGGCCGAGATGATGATGAAAAAAAAAGATTTGAAAAAAAAAAAGAAAGACAACACACAAACAAAAAACTAATAACAGCTTATTACAGATTCCCTAAAGACTTTTTTTAAACAACTTTTATTGAATAATAAAAATATCAAGGCTTAAGATTGACCTCCAATTATACAACAACCAAAAAGATGTATAGAAACAGGGAACAATTCTATATCAAGGGCCAGCGTTGGATAACCCCCACTCCCACCACCACCACCACCTTCCCTCTCCCTCTCACCGATGTCCTGCCCTGAACGTGGCAGCAGAGACGCCCGGCAGACCCCGAGGACTGGAACCAAGGCCCATCATCACTGAAGACACCGGAGACAAGTCACGCCGACAACATCCCCCCCCGCCCCCACCCCCCCCCCCCCCCCTCCCCACCGCTGGAGCAGCGCGCCCGACATATTGTGACCGCTGCCCGATTGATTCAGCATACATTGTAACCATAAAACATGCGTGACGCTCCACCTAGGTTTCGTACAGATGACTAATGAAAGCAAAACCACCACTCCTCTTTTTAACATTCTTATTATTATTACTCTTATTATTGGTTATTACATCATTATTTCTTATTCTTATAAAGCTTTCTTTTTCTATATTTGAATTAATCTTTCTAGATCGTTGAATATCAGCTAACATTTTTTTTTTTTTTAACCTCAAAGAAACAAAAAAATCACAACAAAGCGCGTTGACTTATTGTAGGCAGTTCACTTCCAATTTCATCATCAATACTTTGCAGCGTGAATGAGTCAAACGCGACTTGTTACCTCAGACAGAGGCTGGTTAAATTCACTTGTCAGGTAAAACATCCAATACATCACCACCACACCCCGTGGGTAAAAACAAAAGGCACAGCGATACATCAACACGGATAAGATTCTCTCTCTCCTCTCTCTCTCTCTCTCTCGCTCTCCTCACACCAGGCCATTGCGGGACGAGGATGAGAAGGGAGGGAAGCGGGGGGGGGGGGGGGGGGGGGGGGGGGGGGGGGGGGGGGGGGGGGGGGGGGGGGGGGGGGGGGGGGAGGGGGGGGGAGGGGGGGGGGGGGGGGGGGGGGGGGGGGGGGGGGGGGGGGGGGGGGGTTGGGGGGGGGGGGGGTGGGGGGGGGTGGGGTGGGGGGCGGGGGGGGGGGGGGGAGGGTGGGGGGGGGGGGGGGGGGGGGGGGGGGGGGGGGGGGGGGGGGGGGGGGGGGGGGGGGGGGGGGGGGGGGTGGCTAAGGCAGAGGGGGAGGGGGAAGTGGGGGTGGGGGAATAACACGAGGCGTTTGGATAAGAGGAGACAGCGTGGTGGATGGCACACTCAAACCGATCACACTTCAAATTATCAGCGACAACGTGTGTCCGTTAATAAATGAAACAAGTCACGGAACGCGTTTGCTAACGATGACGGGTCCATATAATCAGTCCTGAAAAACAGGTGGCCGTAAGTTGCATTATTGCTTTTCCAGTCAAACGTCCCACATGACCTAGGTATAAGATCTCGTCTGGAATAACGATAAATAACGACATCCATCATTCACCACTCTAGCAGGAAAACTCGATTAAAAAAAAAAAAATAATAAAAAATAAAAAGCAGGTGTTACGAATCGCGTTTTGCATAAAAATTGAGTTCAAGTTAAAAACAAAAAAAAAAAAAAAAACACCCCGGAGTGGCACAGAATCCAGCGTTCATTAATCAACCATTAATTCTGTTCACTCTTTCCGTAAGTTACGTCACCCATTCCAGCCAGTCGCATGCCATCCACTCAAAACATCCTTCTTTACACAAGTTCAGCCGGACTTTCTATAAAGCATTCAATCAACCTCACAGCTTGCCAGGACTAAATTAAAAAAATGGAAAAAATGAAAAGGTCGGGGGCACTCCTCCACCCAATCCAAACACAGCTTTACTAAAGCGAGCGTGCGGCAGTCCCTTTCCATCCTCAAGCTTGCCAGTCTCTTGGAGGTGTTCAGACCCGTTCCTCGGCCCCACACGTTTCATGGATATGTCCCCACACGTCCATATCCACCCCAGTTTTGTTTGTTTGTTAACAAGAAGTTTCAACAACATTCCTCCCGGCGTGTCAGTCTCGCACTAACCCTAGACAACATACATTACGATGCGTTAAATCCGCTACATTTCTGGTTCCTGTGACAATGAAAGACAACAAAACCTCAACAGCGACGTCACAACTTTATCGCAAAATAAATATATTAATATTTTCTTTAAAAAAACAAACAGGAAAAAAAAACTTCTTCTTCCGCTCCTGGTCAAATTCGCAATATAGCACCAAGAGTTTTGATAGCCGCTTGTTGTTTTGATCGAGCAAGAGTGGTCCAACTTGAGGCTGCAAGAGGTCCAGCAGAGTGAAGATCATCGGCGTTAAGGCCCCTGGGAAGGCGGCCACTACGCCCGCTGCAGCAGTACAGGAGGCCGTTTGCATCGGGTCACCCTTTCTTATTGCATGGCGTCCGCCATCGCGCTACTGCACCGCTGTGCACAAACAGCTGTTTGTCCTTTTTCTTGGATCGAGGCGGCCGCAGGGGCGGGAGACAATTTACCTCCACATTACACAAGATGAGAATCAGCCAAACTGTCAGGGTATGGGGGTGGAGGGAGGGGTGGAACCACACGTCTGGTTGTTGTTTTTTGGCAGAAACCTAAGTTTGATTTTTGTTCTTTCACGCCAAGAGCCAGAATCTTCCAAAATATCACACACACACATAAACACGCACAAACACACACACACACACACACACACACAACACACACACACACACACACACTCACACACACAATGGTGCGGCACGCTATGCGCTTAGCAGATGGGAGTGGGCACCAATAATGGTGAATGGTAATGCATTTAGTCTCCCACTTCTTGCCAAGTCAGTGAGGGGATTGGGGCTGGGGGGTAAGACGAAAAAAAGCTATTCATCAGCAGCTACGTGGGGAGGAAGAACAGTACACGAACGCCCAGCGACATTGCAACCCGCTCTGTTCCAGCGCCAGTTAAAGACAACCTGGGGACGCCTGTCCTGGTGAAAAGACAACAGCAGACGCTTTCTCTTCGAAAAAGGCAACCTGCAGACGCTTATCTCGGTGAAAAGACAACCTGCCGACACTTTGTCCCTGTAAAAAGACAACCCTTAGAAACACTGTCCTGGAGAAAGACAACCAGCAGAGTTTTGACCTGGTAAAAGAACAACATGCCAGACGCTTTGTCCGGAATAGCACCTGCATACTGTCCTGGGAAAGACAACATGCAGACCTGCTTGTCCCGGTGTAAAAGACAACCTGCAGACATCTGCCCTGGTGCAACGACAACCTCCCGCACTCTTGTCATCACACCAACAACAGAAAAGGAAGACACTATCCAGGCAACAAGGACACCCTTCCATCTCCCTGCAATGTTCCCGCCGCGTCCACGTGCCCGAGTTAAAACTCACAAGATTCTTTTACAATTCAGCCTCAGACTGCTACACTGCAAGGCCTCTTCTTGTTACGTCTGAGACACACCCAACCAGGTCCTCACTCTCTGTGGTTCTCCCTTCAAGATCCACTTTCCTCCAATATCCTCAGCAGGGCCCCCGAATGAGAGACCGCCCAGCTACCCACCCACAGGGTCGTCAACCCAGACCGCCACGTTTGAAAAAGACGGGGCCTTGTCAGTCCAGCCAGCAGCCCTGTAGGGTGCACAGCACGGGCAAACCCGACACTTACTGGACAGGCCGGCGGCGCTGAGGAGGACCTTGGAACAAACGTCGACTCAGCAGGGACTCAACGCGGCTGACCTCTCCCACGCTGCCACCTAGCTGGGCACAGGATCTCCGGGGTCCTGCCAGGGAGCGGAGGGAAGAACTCGCTGTTGGAGAAGTCGCCGTGGGAAGACGATAAGGCATGCACGTTCGCTTGGCCACGTGGCTGGGAGGGTGGAAGGGGCGGTCGGCTGTGAGAGACGGCAACCTACTGCCGTCTGCCGAGGACGGTGTGGTGACCGGGGGCCAGCCCCTTCGCAGGAAGCCCAAGACCAAGAGACCCATGGCGCAGGACAGGACAGGGACAGGGAAGACGGGCAGAGGGAGAGGACCCAGAAGACTCGGACGAGACCGTGGATTCGTAACAGCCGCTCCCGGCGCCTCGACAGGGAATCGGAGACAGCGACGACAGTCCTGACGGCCCCGACGGTGCAGCGAGGATCCTCGGTCGCTGCTGCGGCGTGGGAAGCACGCTCCCGTCCAGGACGCTGCGTAGCCTGCAGCTGACCCATGAAGTTTGAGGTTGGGGTCGTACCTGCCGGCGGGCCCGCACGTTCTCGAAGGCGGCGTCCAGGCTGAAGTCAGCGTGCGGTATGAGGTAGGCCAGGCACAACACGTTGGCCGAGCGGCTTGCGACCCCCGGCAGTGCACCCAACACTCTGCACCCTCCCGCCTTCACCTCGTCCCTGCAACACACCTCGGAAGATCTGGTCACAGGACGTAACAACCGGCAAAAGAATATACATGCAAAGACAGAGGCGAGGCGCATTCAGAAACGGGCGTTTCAGATTCATCTCTCAACTGGAGTTTATGAAATATACGACTGCCAGTTGAGGTGGGTATATCCACCAATCTCTACCATTAAAACGAAACACACACACACACACACCACACACACACACTTTCATACTTTACTTGAATGCAGTTTCGGACATTGAAACACACCACACACACTCACAAACACACACACACACACACACACACACACGCACACAAACACACACACTCACAACACACACACCACTACACACACAGCACACACACACACACACAAACGCAGGACTGAGGCGCAGAGGCAGTGCAGAAGCAAGACAAAGGCAAAACCGCAAACACCACGCCTACCCACCCCACCCCATCCCACCCACCCAAGCAGATCTTCCAATCGAGAGGAAGTTACAGCGGCTTGGATCACGTGCCCTACACGTACAACAATACATTATAATGACAAGAGATAGAGATGACATGGAGACAAGCTTACACACCCATGTCTAACGGACTCTTTCCCGCCTCCAAAATCCGCTTTGTTTTTGATACAAACAACACAACGTTCTCTTAAAGGGCTAAAGGTCACCGTACACAGAAGAAATCTCCCCCGAATTGTGTTCACCGTTAATTGTGTCCCCCCCCCCACCTCCCCCCAAAAAAAACACACACACCAAAAACACACAAACAAACTAACAAACAAAGAAACACCACCAACAACCGAGCAAACACACCACAAAAAAAGTAGCGTCTTCCTCCGATTGGTAGAACCGAAAGCCTGGGCAATAGCTTTGCCCGACCCTACCACCCCCCCCCCCCCCCCCCCCCCATCACACACACACACACACACACTCACCAAGGAACTGTTGGCCCAGGGGGAACAAGCAGGCCAGGTCCTCACTGCTGTCCTGCACGGGATGCCAGGTAGCGGAAGTGGGCGGGGAAGTGGTCGGGCAGCCGGCCGACACGGTTTGACAAGGCCGTCTCTCCCATGCCCTGCAGCCCCTCCCGCAGGGAAGAGTTTGCCTCACCGCTGCCCAGAACAGGTGGGGCAGAATACTCCACGGCGCCTGTCGTCCCTGCAAAGGGGGGGAAAGGGGGAAAAAACCAACAGTAGGGTTAGAGGGAGCATCGCCGTAGCAGGGAAAGGTTAGAGGGTGGGGAGTCACATCATCCCTACATGGTGGGTTTTATTTCTTTTCCTAGGCGTGGGGTGGAGTTGTCGGGTATATAACCCCAGTCTTTTTAAAAAAAAGTACATGGGAAAATGTTTTACAATATTTACTTTATCAAGCCACGTTGATCTTGAGGTCTGATTATTAATATAATTCAGATAGGCACCAGCAGTGATATCAACCAAAGGTTCAACTAACACTGAGCATACTGAATTCCATAAATTTTTAAAAAGAAAATGAAAGAAAAAAAAAATGCCGAAGAAATACACGTTTTTATTGAGGTAGAAGTACCACGAAAAATATTTCAGAGACAAAGTGACTCAACTCCCATTCCCAATACTACCCACCTCCCCCCCCCCCCCCTCGCCCCTTCCCCTATCTCCCCGTTACCACTACCTCCGCGCCCCGATCTTAAAAACATAAGTTCAGGAGTGGCTCTCAAAGGGTTTTCTCTGCACTCTAACCGTACACGGGGAAAAAAAACCCAACCAACCAACCTCGATCAAATCACATAAAATCATCATAACACCCCCCCCCCCCCCCCCCCCCCCCCACACACACACCACAACACACACACACTGTCACAATAACGAAATACTGAGTATATGCGTGGTGTGTGGGCGACAAACACTGACAGAAAAACCAGTCACAAACGCAATCAACCTCAACCACCCCGGCTTGGGCGGGAAGTGAACCCACGTCTCGCTCTGGGGGCAGCCGCCTGCGACGGAGTGGCTTCGGCGCGGCCCGTCATCAGGGGGGAGAACTGCTGCGTCACGCACATCAGCGCATCCTGGCAGAAGGCGTCATAGCCACCTGCAACAACCACACACATTCCGTCACACGCCGGCACACAATTGTTGGGGCCTGTGCATACCATTTCACATTTCAACATCATGCTCAACAGGTGCAACCCTGTCATCCACCCACCCACCATACCCCAACCTACCCTACCCACCCCTAAAAGACAATTTTTTTTCTTTTTGCAGTCTGTTTAAAATTTCTATTTTAAATGACCGGGTCGCGAACACTCAAGAATATAGCCCCACTGGCGCATTTAGCCCCCCCCCCGCCCCCCCCCCCCCCCCCCCCCCGTCCCCCATGGGCCTCAAAGGGCGATTTGGGACGAATTTCCTCCCTCGTGCCCCCAAGGGCGTAGTTTACTTCCGTGTGCCCCAAGGGTGACTTACACCTCGAAATGTGCCCGAAGTCGAATTACCCTCCCATGGCCATTGCGCCCATGGGTGAATTTACACCACATGTGCCCGATAGTCGAATTCACCTCCCCCTCCCCCCCCCACCCTCAATGCCCCCAAGCGTGAATCAACACCTCATGTCCCGAAAGCGAATTTCCCCCCATGCGCCCTAAGGGGAATTTACACCTCAAGTGCCCGAAAGTCGAAATTCCCCCCATGCGCCCCCTAGGGTGACATTTACACCTCATGTGCCCGAACGTCGAATTACCACATGTGCCCCAAGGGCGAATTTACACCCCTGTGTCCGAAAGCCGAATTACCACATGGTGCCCCCAAGGGCGAATTTACCACATGTGCCCCAAAGGTGAATTTACACATGTGCCCTCAAGGCGAATTTACCCCCATACATGTTGGAGGATTCTGGACAGCTATGCATTGCTTTGTTTTGGTAGTGCAATGTCTTTGTTTTGTTTTGCTTTGCCTTGGTTTAGTATTGCTTTGTTCCTTATGTCTGCGTTCAGGAGACTGTTGGAGCTTGTTGGGAGTCGGCTTCTCCCTGGCTTTTGCTACTTCATATTACACCATTTCCTTCGGTCTCACAAACCAGCGTCTGTTGTCTTTCTCTGTTTCTTTCAGACGTCGCATGACCTTCACAGAGCGGAAATCCCAGAAGAGAGAGAGAGAGAGAGAGAGAGAGAGAAGAGACACTTGACGCGCGTCAAACGCCGCGCCATTAGTGCGGGCCAAAGGTCCATACACAAAGAGTTCGCAGAGGGCGTCAGTTTTAATTTACAGAACAAAAATACACCACTCTACAAACGCAAGACATTGTGAAGCATAACAATATATTTCTATTACTTCAAGTGTCAACCAACTATCAATGAAACCAAAGAAGAATCTGTACCTTTCATTAAAACTATATGTCGACACACATAAACATACATATAAGTACACATACATATTGCCATACACACATGCACTTATATACACACACGCACAAGCACATATACATGCAAACATATACATACCCACATAACACATATTAGAACATATTGTTTCTTTCATCTATACCTGTTTCCTTTTAATCTACCTTACACCATTAATTACCCCTAGCGTTAAACATAAGTTATCATTCCTACATATTCAAACATAAGCTTGGATATTCTTATTGTTACTAAAACATTTCCATCAAATCGTCGCAGTATATCGCACCCATGCTTCTACTGTCCTCAGCTTGATCCCTGATATGTTGTACTGCGTACCCTAATTATCAAAGTTACCTTCCAGTTCTATACACAATCCGAATACAAACAGCACATATCAGTCGTGCACACATCTAGATACGAGCGTACACGCATATGAAATACTAGTCAAGCAAACATTTCTCCCCGCTACATAATCAGTCTACACCAATCTAAATTATTAATAATATATCTTCTCATAGCATGATTACATAATCGTGTTACGCACAACATTTATTTTAATCACATCCGTCTGACCTACTCAGTACAAGCCCTTTTCATCTGCCATGCGCCTAATTAATTTAGTGTCACCCCCTGTTGACCTGTGTGACCCCCAAATCATAGGCCTAGTTTTAAGCAAGCGTTGTTTGCCATTACCTATGCGAGAAGGCGTGTTTCCTTGCTGAATATACATTCGCTAATTTATCCATTTACAACTTTGGAGTATCGTGCATGTTCGTGGGTCTTCCGATTAAAATTATATCAAAGATTTGCTGGATTTCTCTGTCATCATGAAACAGGTTGGGTTTTGGTTTGGTAACATTTCTATTTTCCGTGGGATCATGTAATGTTTTGGGTTAATATTTGGTATGTCTACATTCCACTTGAAACTTGCTCATCTACTCATTATGTATTATATTAGGTTACGTATAGAACAGACATGATTTAAACCCAACTAGCGATCGACAAAAACGAATCTTTTCCTGAAAGCTATTTCAACCTCGAACAACAAACGAATCGTACTTTACGTGGTAAATTGCTAGGCCTACTAGGGACAAATCCCTTCGAGCCGAGCGTGGACAGTACTTAAAGTGCTAACTAGGTCAAGCTAGATCTTGTACTATTGAGCGGAGACGTGTATGATCAGCGCACACGCGCGCGTCGGTGTCTCGTCTCACACCGCCAGCCGCGGAAACGACCGTGACCTTTGTTGAATCTCACCAAAAGTTAGCCATTGACCCAGATTCTCAGAAAGATCCATTCCTTTGCACACCACGCGCACAATAAATAAATATATTTTAGCTACAATATGTATATCACCGGTTTGTGCCTAAATCTATGTCGCTCTAACGTGAAAACTGATCACACTCATTTCTATTCACCTCTAATGCTATCAACTTGTAAATAATGTGCAGCACATTCAACATCATCTAATCCTGTTTTGTTCCCTTCATTGTACCTTTCCATCCCCCCCTAACTTCTTAAGCGTGTATTTATTTAAATTTCTAATTATCGTGTACAAAAAACCTTTCTATCTACCCTCCACCTTTCATTCTCCGTATATTTGTTTTTACAAGTCGGTTTTAATAAACCTGTATACCACATGGCCAGCCCTTGAGCTTTAATCCTATATATTGATTCTCTGGATTGAGAGCATAAAAGAGGTCCATAGCTACATCCCGTAGATCTCTGAATTTTTGTTTTGTAGTAATATAATCTTATCAATCGTGTTCAATATAGGGGTATATAGGTTTGTTATTATGTCACTCGTTAATTGATTATAATTTGGACATCTGTTAAAACGGCATGTCTGTTCATCTCCAGGATAAAAGGGCATGTTAACAATCACCAAATACAGTGTATTTCCTATTGATATGTATTCGTTTATTTACAAGTCTCATTTTTGTTATTGCTTTCTAAATTTAGTTTATAGTAATGTGATGTAGGTTTCTTCTGTTTGAAGCAATGGTTGAATGTATAGTATGTTGCGAATCTCTCACTATTTGATATTTTCTCAGCCAAGTTTTTTTTATCCAATCTATAATTCTTTGTTTTAACTCCTTTATAATACATGTTTCATACTCCTTACCCCCACGGGGGGGGGGGGGTGGGGGGGGCTGGGGGGGGGGGCGGGGGGGGTGGGGTGCCTTCATTTGCCCATACCTCTGAGAAACCATACCTATCTAGCATCCTTTTATGCCTAGTGCCCATTTTGGTTTTAGTTAGTCTGTTTTTTCCCTTTCATATGCTTGTTTGAATCCTAAATGGAGGCATAGTTACTAAACGAAGCCAATATCTAATTGCTTTTATATACTATCTATATATAATGGTAACTGCCTTACGCTCCATACACTAGATGATTGGTGTTTTCTTTCCTACCCCTAAATATTTTTTAACATGCAAGTAGATGTACATTTCTAAACTGCTGAAAACATAGTTATCCCATATACCTCAGCGCATATAGTAATAGTGGTTTGATTTGGTCTCAAATAATTTAAATAAATATTCATATCTATATGTCCTAAACTGTACATGGTTATTCAATTATTCACTCACCTTAGCTTTAGCTCTACCTGCATAATTCGGAAAGGGAGAAATCTCCGAGAGTTTGGTTTCAAATGTATAACCCAAATATTTATAGCTATTTACAATTACTTCTAATTCATCACCTTTATTAAAACCATTTCTCTTCTCTTCCTAAGTATCCTCCTTTCCCGAATACCATGACTTTTGGTTTTTTGTAGAATTCACTGTTAGGCTATTTGGTCAGAGCTCTTGAGATTTCTAAGTTGATTTTGTAATCTTAGATGGGGTTATCGATAATAGTGTGGTCTATGACATCAGCAAAGAGTAGTAGGAATTAGTTCCTCAGTACTGGTAGAAATTGGTATCCATGTCTTTCCTTCAATGTTACCTTTTCTGCCACTCTGTTATCAAAAGGAAAAAATAAAGAGATAGTAGCACCTTGTTTCACTCCTTGAGGACAGTCGAGAATCTGTCAGTTCATTCCCATGTCTCACACATGCCTGTACTGTTCTGTACATTCTTTTAACATGTTTAACATTTTAGTAGATATTTTATGTTTCTTTAAGGAGTCCCATACTTATCCCTTTGAACTGTAACGCACGCTTTATGAATAATCAATGATGCTACATATAATTTGCATCTTCAACTGCCAAACCAAGCAGTATCTTATCATTGTTACCAGAGTGTAAATATGATCTATGGTAGAGAAGTTTTTTCTAAAATCCTCTTGCTCCTTGCTTAGTTGTTCACTTCCCTCTGCCCAGTTGTATAGTCTTCTATTTTATTACAGCTGTGAAAATTTACTAGATGCATAATAGGAAATACCTCATAATTTTCCTGGGTTTTGTTTATTCGCCCTTCTTGAAAAGAGGCACGATTACAGCTTTTGTCCATTCAAGAGGAAAATAACTATCCGAAATATCTTATTGAAATAATTTTAATAGAAACGGGGTTATGTGTTTGTCGTGGTCTAAAAAATTCAGGTGGTATTCCCGTCAAGTCTGATGCGTTGCCCTTTTTCAATTTCTTTATTGCTAAACTTATTACATATTAGTTTATCCTCATCTAATTCTTGTATATGGATTCCTCAGCTCAACTTCAATGTTTTGTTGCAGCCCGTTCATTGTTGTTTTGCACTTCAGGTAGTTGCGGGTTTAAAACCACTTTCCTTAGTGTATCTTGACCATTTTGGTAATACTTATTGCTGGCAAGTGTACTCATCTGGGGGGAGGGGGATGTGCGTTTATAATGTGCCAAAAATCTTAACTGTCGGATGGGGTGGAGGATGGGCCTCCGTATGTTTGTTTAACTAATTGTTTTTTCTTCTCTCTGATTGTTTCTTTATATATGTTCTTTTGTTTGCATATACTCTTTCTTACTTATACAATTTTTGGGTTTTTTAAATCTGTTTGGTGTCGTCAGGTACATTATGCGTTGTCTGGCATCTTTTTTCTTACATCACATTCCTTATAATACCATCCCTTTGTTTTTTATTGTCCCCTCCATGCATATATTTACATACATACTTTTACCAGCCTCTTTAATAGTTTATTGAAATTTCTAAACTAAAATCTAATCAGGTCAAACCCATCGAATTCTGTGTCTAGTAGATTTTTAAATCGTTCTGTTTTCTATATGCTGATATTTTCTTTTGTTTGCAGGTCCCACTAATTTTTCTTTACAAACTTTCTCTTAGCTTGTCTCCTGGGGGTCTGGCAAAGTCCTCTGTATTACCATGTTGATTGGCATATGGTGAGATTCATGTCTTTCCTGATAACACAATTTTTACATTACCAATCAACTCAAATGAACATATAATAATCCTTGTACTGTTGCCTCTATCAGAATAGAACGTGTATGCAGCGACAAAATTCTCTGCACTTAGTCCGATTAAAAGGTGTAAAATTTAAATTGTTGTGCAAATTCAATTAATTTTTTTTCCGAAACCATTGTAACAGAGTCCATTGACCTTCGTGCACACACGTCTGACATTGTTCAATTTCACTATCATCGGTTACACACAGAACCCCATTCCCCAATACGTGCATTGAAGTCTCCTCCAATGACATAAAAAAAATCATTTTGTTGCCTCTATTTGTGTAGTAAATTGCTCCAATTCTAAGGTAATGTATAGGTCCGTATCAAAGTAGAAACGGCTATCAACTGGGTTGTATAAATATTCCAAAAAACATAATATCCTTCCCCACAATTTAGCAGATTTTCAGATATACGTATACATAAACATTTATTTAATCCCCCGTGCTTATTAACTGAACATAGACAAGCCATTTCTTTTTTATTAAATGACAACCCCCCTGAAGTCTGCCCAGTTTGGTAATTTCACAGCTGGGCAATGTATACAAAAAATCTGAGAATTTAATTTCAAAACACAAATGACCTCTAAGGTAAAGTTTCCGCTTCAGACAGCGATATATCAAATGATTAATATATTCTAAAAAATCTGATCAGTTAATTTCTCAAGCAGATCCATTCTACGTTCCAACAACCAAATACCGCATTTTCTTACCTCTTTAATATCATCCTAGTCAAATATCCACTTTCATCCTCGTTCTCGTTTCCATTCACTCTTGTCTCATTCATTTTTTATCTCAATCACAGTGTGTTGTCTCACAATCCATCTTTCTCTAGCATTTTCGTTTAGCATGTACTCTACGTGTTTGACTTATGACGTTTTTCCTTGAATTTTGTGTATGACCTTGGCCTAATTTTTCATAATTTCTTCCTTTTTTTTCTTTTCTTTTCCTTCCTTCCCGTCTTTCCCCTTGTTGAATTGAGAACGTGTGATCCAGGTGAGCTGTGGTCGGTTGTTGTTGTTCTTAAAGTGTTAAGTAGTAATCAAACATAATGCTGTTTTCCTGATGGGTGTTGTTTGCGTTTGGTTTTCACCCCCCTTCTTCACTATCAGAATATACCATGCCTTGTTAAGTATAGTTTCCTCATTTGTAGGGTTGTCGTGTATTCGCATGGTTGTCGTACTGTCTTTCCCTACTCTATGTTGTAGCTAGAGCCTAAATCCACCGCGAACGAGGCGTACTCGGAGGTTGTGTCACAATCTCTGACTCAGTTGTGCATGTTGTGTTTGTCCTAAACTATCTCCTTGAATGCTTACCAAATACTGACCCATTGATCACTAATTTCAACCTGTCGGGGGGGCCGGTGTTGTACCAGAACTGTGAGTGCATCTGATTAGGGTTGCCTTGACTGAGTCTAAGGGTGGGGAAATGCCTGTCTTTTATCTACGTCTGGCATCAGAGTTGGTTTGCCTTGTATGTTTCCCTAACCCACCTTTTTTCTGCCACACCCCTTTGCGCACTTTCACTTACGGTCTTGTTTGCTGCTTTTCTATTCTTCATCGCCATTCACACCTTTCTTTCCTTCACTCTCTGTCATTCTTCTTTTCCACTTACTCTCTCTATCACAGACCATTTTTCTTGATTTTCTGGTTCCACTCTCTCTCTCTCTTTCATCCATAAAATCCCCCCGGAACGAACGAAGAGAGAGAGAGAGAGGAGAGAGGAGAGCGGAGAGAGAGAGAGACAGACAGACAGACAGAGACAGAACAGAGAGAGATGGGGGCGGGGGGGGGGGGAGGGGGGGGGGGGGGGGGGGGGGGGGGGGGGGGGGGGGAAAAGGATGGGTCTATAGAATTTCGAGAACTTGTCAAAATCCGCACTATCCGCGTTTCATCGGGGCCGGCGAAAAAACATGTTTATCTACACACACACACACACATTCCATCTTCAACAGTCCCCCCCACACTCCCGCAACCCCTACCGACTTCCCCTTCCACCCCCTACCACCATCCTAATCGTGATCTTCCACCTCCACCCTCACCCCGCCCCCCCTACCCCTTACCCTCCCCCCACCACCAACACGAACAGCCTAACACCATCTACACAAACCAGGCCCCCACTCCTTCAACCCTCCTCCTCCACCTTTTCCCCCTCCACCACCCCCGCCCATTCGCACTCCATCCTCTCGTGATCTCCCCCCCTCCCCCCCAACCTTCCCTTACCCCCACCCCCCAACACACACACACACACACACCGCGCCGCGCCCTCCGAAGCAGACTGTCGCGTGACCGCGGTGTTGGGTTTGATGATCCTGGACAGGTACTAACCGGTGTTTCACAAGGCTGCAGACAACGGAAAGCACCAAAGAAGGTGGCGGATCTCCCATTTCTGTCGAAGTAAGTACCACACAGAATGGACGACCGAAGAAGAAATACAAAAAACAGGAAGGGCAGGGAGGGAGGAAGGGGGGGGGGGGGGGGGGGGGGGGGGGGGGGGGGGTGGGGGGGGGTGGTTAGGGGGGGCACAGGGAAGGAGACACGGGACGGGGACACTGAGGAGTGGTGGGGGTGGGAGTGAGGGTGGGGGGGGGGGGGGGGGGGGGGGGATAGGGCCGGAAGTTGTTGGGGGTTAGGAGGACTGCTCCTGGTTTTGTTTTCAGGCGTGCCGGGAAGTTACAAAGCATACCACACCTGTGACTAAAGAAGAAGTCTTTGGGGCCAACGGTTTGTGAGGTGAGCAGTTGTTGAACTCTCCGCTTTCCTGGGCCTAACAGCTTATACTTCCTCTCTCTCTCTCTCGACC
>JAFLJL010000213.1:10000-17500 GCA_018398815.1 Conus ventricosus | reverse complement strand
GATTAGGGATGGGAATGGATAAGCATGGATGGCAGATTAGGGATGTGGATGGATAAGAATGGATTGTAGATTAGGGATGGGAATGGATAAACATGGATTGTAGATTAGGGATTGGAATGGATAAGCATGGATTGTAGATTAGGGATGGGAATGGATAAGCATGGATTGTAGATTAGGGATGGGAATGGATAAACATGGATTGTAGATTAGGGATGGAGATGTATAAGCATGGATGGTAGATTAAGGATGGGAATGGTTAAGTATGGATGGTAGAATAGGGATGGGAATTTATACACATGGATTGTAGATTAGGGATGGAGATGGATTAGGATCGATGGCAAATTAGGGATGGGAATGGATAAGCATGGATGGCAAATTAGGGATGGGAATGGATAAGCATGGATTGTAGATTAGGGATGGGAATGGATAAGCATGGATTGTAGATTAGGGATGGGAATGGATAAGCATGGATTGTAGATTAGGGATGGGAATGGATAAGCATGGATTGTAGATTATGGATGGGAATGGATAAGCATGGATTGTAGATTAGGGATGGGAATGGATAAACATGGATTGTAGATTAGGGATTGGAATGGATAAGCATGGATTGTAGATTAGGGATTGGAATAGATAAGCATGGATTGTAGATTAGGGATGGGGAGGGGATAATCAGGGATTGTAGATTAGGGATGGGAATGGATAAGCATGGATTGTAGATTAGGGATGAGAATGGATAAGTATGGATTGTAGTTTCGGGATGGGAATGGGATAATCATGGATTGTAGATTAGGAATGGGAATGGACAAGCATGGATTGTAGTTTAGGGATGGAAATGGATAAGCATGGATTGTAGATTAGGGATGGGAATGGATAAGCATGGACTGTAGATTAGGGATTGGAATGGATAAGCATGGATTGTAGGTTAGGGATGGGAATGGATAACCATGGGTGCTAGATTGCAGGTGGGAATGGACAAACATTGATGGTAGGTTAGCAACGGAAATGGACAAACATTGATGGTAGGTTAGCAACGGAAATGGACAACATAGATGGTGGGTTAGCGATGGAAATGGACAAACATAGATGGTGGGTTAGCGATGGAAATGGACAAACATAGATGGTAGGTCAGCGATGGAAATGGACAAACATTGATGGTAGGTTAGCAACAGAAATGGACAAACATTGATGGTAGGTCAGCGATGGAAATGGACAAACATAGATGGTGGGTTAGCGATGGAAATGGACAAACATAGATGGTAGGTTAGCGATGGCAATGGATAAGAGAGTGGTGCTCGACATATTATGGAATCATTGCAACTCTTCAGGAATGGGTGATTCTGACTTGGTTTGAGTATCCATCTAAAAATGCATTTTTTTCTGTCTGCTACTCTACCAAATGCCGTATGTTCATAGATCATCCCACACAAAGAGGACACAATTCATAGAGAGTTTATTCGTTGCTCAACAGTTTCCCTGTATGCTTTCAAGTATGGACAAAACGCCCTTCACTGGCAAATGTACAAAGCTGACTGGCATGTCAATGCCATAAGAAGAATACCTTTAGATTAGAAATCGCATCAACAGTACCTCCTAATTTCTTTCCTGCCAAAACACGGGGGAGGTTGCTGATCCATATTCCAGCTGTGAAATTTGAGTCCAAGCCATATAGTCCTGTTAATGGGTCCCTCAGGGGCTGTCTAAAATGCCAAATTACCTTGACCCGTCGGTCCACACCCCATTACTGGAGAGAGAGAGAGAGAGAGAGAGAGAGAGAGAGAGAGGAGAGAGAGAGAGGGAGAGAGAGAGAGAGAGAGAGAGAGAGAGAGCACTGCGCATTTTTATCCTTTACAGCTCACATTCAATGGTCCCATTTGGGCAAATGAATCTATATAAAGCAGTCACTCTAACCATTGACCAAGCGCTCCTCTTTTCACTTACTACGCAGACAATCTTGCATCAAAAACACTTTTATTTACTTATCCAGACGTACAGACCCCTGTATCAACTAATGTATAAAGCAGAAAAGGAAGTCAGCCAGCATCCATCTTCACTTAATATTGGTTGACTTTCAATCGTATCCATGTCCACGCGTATTATGGGAATCACATTCATGTTTTTAGGTTTTTAGAATAATGGGAAATTGTGTGCCTGGCATGTTCATTCCTTTCTCGAGAAGCATTCGTTACAATTTCCAGTGACAGAAATTGGTAGAAATGTGTTTAGAGGCGTGGACAGTTCGGATCTTCACAGCACTCTGTTGTCGGTGATTGGCAACGGGTGGAGTATTACAGCCAGTCCAGTCTCTTTGCTCGGCACTAATGACTGACAACATCTGCTCGTGGGGCATCGGAATGGAGAATGGTCCTTTCTGTGAATAAAGATGAATAAACAAAGGTATAAATGACTGTATAGAAAAAGAAGTAAATAGATCACGTGTGTAGATAGGTGAATACATAAATACATAAACAAAATAAAACAAAGCTACTAAAGCATTTTTCTTCATAAATATTTGGGAGATGAACTTTAAATGATTTTTTTTTTCAACATTACTAGCATGATTTTCATACAGAGATATAGGCCCGTTTATCAAACATCAAACATGTAATTCATGAGTTACTAATCTGAAGATTCTGACTTAAGCCTCGATTCCATTTCACATCCATTTTGCACCAGTTTGAGGAGATCAGTGAGTGTTCGCTCTTCGTTTTCATTGTCTGACATATTGTTTTTCTCGCCTAAAGAAGACAGAAAAGATCGAAACGCGTCGCGTTTGGATTTCAATTTCCTTTCTTTGTTCGTTCAGTACATTAACATTTTTTTTTAAAGTTTGAACTTCATAGACGTATGGGTCCTTTAAGTAGACAACCTTTCAGCAATCGCAAGTAGCAAAACTAAAATGCTGATTTCAAGAAACAAAACATGTCTGAAGTATTTTTTTCTTAGACTGTTTCCAATGTCAACAGATCAATTCTATGTCCAGGAGAAAATGTTTAAAGGAAGTTGGTTAGACTGGACACATGTAATTTGATTATTGTCAAGATTCATTGTACGTACCATTGACCTCTGTATGGTTCCTGCATGGTGTATGCAAGCTGCAACACCATTTTCTGTATCCATGTATGATATAAAGTGTCAGACAAAACCTTGACTGCAACGTGTGCGTGCGTGCGTGCGTGCGTGCGTGCGTGCGTGCGTGCGTGCGTGCGTGCGTGTGTGCGTGTGTGCATGTGTGTGCGTGTGTGTGTATGTGTGTGTGTGTGTGTGTGTGTGTGGTGTGTGTGTGTGTGTGGTGTGTGTGTGTGTGTGTGTGTGTTTGTGTGTGTGTGTGTGTGTGTGTGTGTGTGTGTGGTGTGTGGTGTGTGTGTGTGTGTGTGTGTGTGTGTGTGGTGTGTGTGTGTGTGTGTGTGTGTGTGTGTGTGTGTGTGTGTGTGCAGATAAACAGCACACCTTGAGGGCGGGAGCTGTATAGGAAGCATGGAGAGAACAAGAAAAAAGCGTGGGATAGGGGTGGGTAGGATGGTAGTGATGGGACAGTGAGGGAGAAGGGTTGAACGTGACGTGGATAGGGGTGGGTAGGATGGTAGTGATGGGCAGTGAGGGAAAAGGGTTGATCGTGACGTGGATAGGGGTGGGTAGGATGGTAGTGATGGCACAGTGAGGGAAAAGGGTTGAACGTGACGTGGAATAGGGGTGGGTTAGGATGGTAGTGATGGGACAGTGAGTGATGGGACAGTGAGGGAGAAGGGTTGAACGTGACGTGGATAAGGGTGGGTAGGATGGCAGTGATGGGACAATGAGTGATGGGACAGTGAGGGGGAAGGTTTGAACGTGACGTGGGTAGGTGTGGGTAGAATGGTAGTGATGGGACAGTGAGTGATGGGACGGTGAGTGATGGGACGGTGAGTGATGGGACGGTGAGTGATGGGACAGTGAGTGATGGGACAGTGAGTGATGGGACAGTGAGTGATAGGACAGTGAATGATGGGACAGTGAGGGAGAAGGTTTGAACGTGATGTGGATAGGGATGGGTAGGATGGTAGTGATGGCACAGTGAGGGTGAAGGTTTGAACGTGACGTGCATAGGGGTGGGTGGATGGTAGTGATGGGACAGTGAGTGATGGGACAGTGAGGGAGAAGGTTTGGACGTGACGTGGATAGGGGTGGGTAGGATGGGTGAGTGATGGGACAGTGAGTGATGGGACAATGAGGAAGAAGGTTTGAACGTGACGTGGATAGGGGTGGGTAGGATGGTAGTGATGGGACAGTGAGTGATGGGACAATGAGGGAGAAGGTTTGAACGTGACGTGGATAGGGGTGGGTAGGATGGTAGTGATGGGACAGTGAGGGAGAAGGTTTGAACGTGACGTGGATAGGGGTGGGTAGGATTGTAGTGATGGGACAGTGAGTGATGGGACAATGAGGAAGAAGGTTTTGAACGTGACGTGGATAGGGGTGGGTAGGATGGTAGTGATGGGACAGTGAGTGATGGGACAATGAGGAAGAAGGTTTGAACGTGACGTGGATAGGAGTGGGTAAGATGATAGTGATGGGACAGTGAGGGAGAGGTTTGAACGTGACGTGTATAGGGATGGGTAGGATGGTAGTGATGGGACAGTGAGGGAGAAGGTTTGAACGTGACGTGGATAGGGATGGGTAGGATTGTAGTGATGGGACAGTGAGGGAGAAGGTTTGAACTTGACGTGGATAGGGGTGGGTAGGATGGTAGTGATGTGATTGATTGATTGATTGATTGATTGATTGATTGATTGATCTTTTAATACCCAAGGATGAAGATTTTAGGCCAATCTGTCCTTGTCATGCATACATTATTTGAGCACATATCATTCATACAGAAAATTGAACATAGCAACATGATAATCTAATTCTACAATGATAAGCAAACTGCTCATAAAAGCACTAATGAGATGGGGGATGGTAAAACAAAAGGAAACTTAAAAGCAAACAAACAAACAAAAAACTACAGAGAGAGAGAGAGGTCAGAGGAGGGTGGGGAAGAGAGAATGGTAGGTAGGGGGAGGGAAAAAGGGATGGTAGACAGACTGGGAGTGGGGATGAGCGATTTTTAACGGAGTAGGTTTTATGTTGAGACGATTTATCCAAAGTATGGTTCACAGAAGTCTTAGCGAATGAACGCTAATCATTGTAATCGAATAATTTAACTACTGAGACATAAAATGTTTATGCAAATGTTCCTGAAAGGTTTTAAAGTATTCATGTTTTGTAGATTCGGTGGATAGTGAGTTCCAGACATATGGTCCAGAGTAAGCTAGACTTGTTTTGTATAGATCAATTCGTGGGTAGGGAAGAAGGAATTTCGTCGAGCCAGAAAAGCTGTTCGATCTTGTGAAAAGGGCATTGATATAACATGGCATAGTATCTGTTTTGATTGTAAACATAAATGATGCCTTGTTGAATTCAAATTGCCTATTCAGAGGAAGTATGTTCAGCGCTTTTAGTTTTTCGTCTGTTGTTAGAGATACAGCTGGATGGAGTAGCTTTGCTGCACGTCTATGGAGAGAATTCAGCCTTTTTTGTGGACGTCACTACTGCCGTCCCACACTGTTGAGGCGTAATTTATACGTGACATTATGTGTGCATTGAAGAAATGTTTAAGCACATTACTGTTGACGTAGCGCTTTAATTGAGATAACAGGAAAAGGTGTTTGAGACTACCTTGCATACGTTATTTAGATGAGATTGCCATTTCAATTCTTTATCTATCGTTAACCCTAAAACACGATGCTCATCTACCTGCTCGATAGAAGTGCCATTCAACTGAAGTTTTAGGCAAAGAGGAGTCAACTGGTGCTTTTGGCGGGTAGCTATAATCATAGATTTGGCTTTGGCTGGGTGTATGACCATTGAGTGTTGAATGACACAGTCTGACACGTCGTTTAGACTTTCCTGGAGAGAAGTTTCTATTGTCTGTAGATCACTACCATTCGTTTGGAGCGACGAGTCATCAGCAAATAAATCTGTCGTGACCTTTTCATCTGATAGGGACAATGGTAAATCATTGATAAAGATGCAGAATAGTAGGGGGCCGTACAGAGCCCTGGGGGGCTCCATGTTGAAAAAGTCTGAAGGGGGTTTTTCCTTTAAACGCAACTACTGGTCCTTCGTTAAAGTAGATGGATAAGAGATTGTGGGGGTAGGTTAATTAACAGATGTTTTTTTAGAAAAAAGGAATACAACAGATCAAACGCCTTTTTGAATCAAAAAAGAAAACCCCCTGTCTTTTGTGTTTGGTTCATTTTTGAAAGCCATGAGTCAAAAATTTGTGTAATGCCTTATTGGCAGGAGTGATTAGATCGGAATCCAGATTGGAGGGGGTGAAATAGTTTGTTTTTCTCCATGAATGAGATGTGGTTGTGATGTGTTTTAAGGGGTTGGATAGAACGAAGAAGGATAAGGTCTGAAATTTTTTGGACCCCGACAAATCATTTGTTTTGGGGGGGGATTTTTTGGGCGTTTTTGAACACCTGAGGGAAAAACATATTTCAATGGATGTTTTTAAATATTATGAAAGGACTCAACAAATGTAAGGTAAGCGAGTTTTGAGAGAAATGGGATATGTTATCGGGGCCCCAGGGTTTTTTTATTCTTTAATTGCGCTATGTGCATACCTACTTCGGGACGCAAAAAGGGGAATTTTAATTGGGTTTACGGACCCAAAGTTTTTTTGAAAAATGATTTTTGGGAATCGGGCTGATTTATTTGGTGCCTTATATTCTGTAAGCTGAGTAGGGTATTGATTGGAAAAAAGTGGGTTTAATTTGCCCGGGGTGGTTGGGTTTGAAGTTTGGAATTTGTACCTTATTGCGTACAACGTTTTTTTTTTCCCCTCCACATTGGCGCTGTGGTTTTGCACCCCGTTACATTTGACTGAAGTAGTTCGTTTGGTTTTTTCAACTTCGTTTGAAACAAAGTTTCTCTGCCTTTGTATTGTCAAAAAATTTGCTGCCTTGATTTTGGTCAGTAGTACCATTTTTTGCAGCATTTTGGGGTTAACCCGGGTTCTCTCGGATGCCTAACTCTTTTTTGATGTAACGACGCGGGGTTTATTTTGAGGGGGGAATGTTTTGACCAGAAGGACAGTGCTCTCGAGTCTGGTAATTATAAGTTAAGTGAAAGGGGGGAAAGTTTAAGTCTAGAGGGATCTTTTCATTAAACTTTTTGAAAAAAAACGTTTTGGGTGGTGTCTGCCTTTGGGTGGGGGGTTTTGGGGGCTTTTGGGGC
The DNA here is from genome assembly GCA_018398815.1 of Conus ventricosus. Lineage (NCBI taxonomy): Eukaryota > Metazoa > Mollusca > Gastropoda > Neogastropoda > Conidae > Conus > Conus ventricosus. The sequence goes on along the minus strand of JAFLJL010000213.1, from coordinate 10,240 downwards.
CACGTGCAGAAGACTGGACAGTGACACTAATCCAAATGTCCACTGAAACATTTTTATTGTGGATTTTTGTTAGTGTATCATGACCATAAGGTCGCAGTTGTTTTAGTTATTCTCGTTGGGGTTTTTGATGGGGGCGTGAGGGGAAGGTTTTTTAACGGAGTGGAAGGGGGGGGTTGGGTGGAGTGATGGGACAGTGAGGGAGAAGGTTTGAAAATGCCGTGGGTAGGGATGGGTAGGGTG
>JAFLJL010000213.1:0-5000 GCA_018398815.1 Conus ventricosus | reverse complement strand
AAGAGGACAGTCAGTTAGATGGGGAGAAGATGAGAGGGGGCAAAGGTCAGTTAGATGGGGAGAAAGAGGACAAAAGATCAGTTAGATGGGAAGAAAGTTGACAAAGGTCAGTCAGATGGGGAGAGAGAGGACAAAGGTCAGTTAGATGGTGAGAAAGTGGACAAAGGTCCGTGAGATGGGAGAGAGAGGGCAAAGGTCAGTTAGATGGGGAGAAAGTTGACAAAGGTCAGTTAGATGGGAGAGATAGAAGTCAAAGGTCAGTTAGATGGGAGAGAAAGTGGACAAAGGTCAGTGAGATGGGGGAGAGAGGGCAAAGGTCAGTTAGATGGGGGAGAGAGAGGGCAAAGATCAGTTAGATGGGGAGAGAGAGGACAAAGGTCAGTTAGATGGGGAGAGAGAGAGAGGACAAAGGTCAGTTAGATGGGGAGAGAGAGAGGACAAAGTCAGTTAGATGAGGAGAGAGTGGGCAACAATCAGTTAGATGGGGAGAGAGACAGACAAAGGTCAGTTAGATGGGGAGAGAGAGGACAAAGGTCAGTTAGATGTGGAGAGAGAGGGCAGAGGAAATGAAGAGGAGATGAAGAAGAGAAGCTGTCGAGGAATATAAGGGGAGGGAGACCTCCAAAAATTTAACTATATATACAGGTGGAGAATAATTATCACCTTCTATTTTTCTTAATTGAATTGGGGTGGCTATATACAGGTTTCGTAAGAGGTCAGCTAGGGTCATAATCTTTAACCAACGAACGAACGAAATTTGATTTTACCAGGGTAATGAGATAAGCAAATTGCGCATGCTTTTTTCCACCAGCCCTGGGGAAAAAAAAGCACACGGACAACACACAAGTCAATATGGCAACAAAGAGGAAAAAGTGAACACACTAAGTCAACTTGCAAACTGTAAGAAGTAACAGACTAATACTACAAAAAGCAAACGACAAAATCATGCAAGCATCCATACGCGCGTGCGCGCGCTCACACCACACACACACACCACACACACACACACACACACACACACACACACACACACACACACACACACACACACAACCACACACACATGAAGGAATTGATCTAATGACAACATCAGCAAACTGTACAGTACTGTTTAAACATAACAATGGTCACAATGTCTGTTATATTCTTTCTTTCGCAGTATATGGCATTCTTCTTCTTCCTCGTTCGCCATCCCGTTAGATGGAGCAGCCCGGTGTCCTCGATGAAGGCTGCCGTCCGTCGCAGTTCCTCCAGGGTGCCATACAGCTTGGCTTCCACTGCTGTCGGTGTTGGCCAGTACTTTTCTTTGTCTGACCACCGACCGCTTGGGGTGGGCGCCTTTGAGGCATAGGGCCGCTCCCGACCTCCCCGGCGGGTCTCCGAAGGTCGAGCGCCACATCGAAACTCTGTGGACTGCATCATCATGAAAGCGTAGATGCGTGGTATCGTGGTTTTAGTTTGCGCCAGTGGCCCGATACCTCCCGTCTTCAGCTTGAGTTTTTTTTTTGGGGTGCCTCACCCTTAGCTCATGGCCCGTACGTCCTGCCCGTGAACACAGGGGGATTGTTTCTCCGAGGATCCCACCCGGGGCTAGAGGTTATACCGCGCCTCTTGACGCATGATGAGCCCGTCATAGAACACATGGGGTATTTCAGTGAGGACAACAGCGCCACCTGTTGACCCACCCCGTCTGGTAGGAACATCGCCAGTTGGTCCGGGACTGCTTTGCAGCTAACCCCCATATCTGAGGGCCGTTCCCCTATCCGCCACCCTGGGGACCCGCCGGGTTGGGGATGGTCGCCCCACTACTGAATTGGAAGCAGCCTGATCCCGGAGTATATGGCATGAGAGAAACATCATGTCTAAAATATGTAGTGTACTTTTAAAAAAAGTTTTTAGTGCCTGAAAGAGAAATGCTTTGTAAGCTGATTTAAACCAGCTAATGCTTTCTTTATCTTTCACGTAATTTGGTAAGGATTTCCAAAGGGTTCCATGACACTTCAGCGCCACCATTTCAGCGCCACCATTTCAGCGTGGCGAGTTTTCAGCGCCGTACATTTCAGCGCCTTACATTTCAGCGCCGTACATTTCAGCTCCAAACGGCCAAACGAGAGAGAGAGAGAGAGAGAGAGAGAGAGAGAGAGAGAGAGAGAGAGAGAGAGAGGAGAGAGAGAGAGAGAACTAGCTAAACACATAAACTAACTAATCACATGTTTTTTTAACAAGTTGAACTTTAACCCGTTCAGTGCCTCACAATAGTACAAACAAAGGTGTTCCCAGGTGCCGGGGAAATCTCATGATTTGGGGGTCATAATTAACAAAAAATTCTAGCCCAGAAACTACAAAAGATAGAAAAATGAAATCTATATCATTTTTGAAGGAAATTGAATGAAGATTTTGAATCTGGGCTTCTTTTGTTTTAATTTTGATAATACAAAAGTATTTAGGCTTGTAGATTTGGATAGATTTTTTGCACGATCAAAAACATATGTATTTACCACATCCAAACAAGAACACACAGCCAAAAAGTTGAAAATAAAGTTTGTATTGTCACACTACACCTGTAAATGAAAGTAAAACAGTTTGGAAGTCTATCAAGACGCTCACACTCGATGCAGACTGACCAGTCCACGACCACGCCCCCCCCCCCCCCCCCCTCCCCACCACACCCCCTTGCTCAACTTCAACCCTCTCTTTCACTCCTCATCTTCCCCTACCTTTTCGTCTGCACCGTGTCACGCCGCGAGCAGGCCACGATCCCCTCTCGCACTGATTTCACATCACTGGACACCAGCACGCAGTGCAGAGTACACACTTGGCTGGCTCGTTCGACTGACGCTGTCAGCTGAACACACACTGAGAGGTCACAGAGCCCTACTCAATAACTGACGAATATGGTCGGCAATTCCACCACTATCATCATCTCACCTTCATGCTCGAGTTAGTCGTTGAATAAAAGATTATTGTGTTTGTCAAAAATCATCAGCAGAGCCTGCTCAGCAGTGTAAATACGTTGACTTGGTCGCTGGGCTTGTCAGGTTGCGCCGCCATCTTTGCAAGCGAGACACGAAGTGCTGGCTGGTCACCCAGTCAGTGATAAGAATAAATGGGCTTTCCCCTCACGTGTGGTCATTTACATATTATTTTAAGACTACAGACATATAAGGCTTTCTACGCAAACTCTATTTGAGTCCGTTGATAGAAATAGTAACGAATGAAAACTCAAGAAAAATGCATGACGTCAGGGGACTGCCCATAGGCACATGGAAAGCACTTTTATTTCCGCGTCAGCTGACTGACTAAAGGCGCTCAACGGGTTAATGATAAATCATCTAAAACCCTTGGTGTCCATTAAAATCACTAAAAACCGTTGCCTCTCGCGTTGAATCGCCCTCGTCATTGATTGCTTGCTTGAGAGACTTGTGACAGTAGCTTGGGACAGTCCTTCGTGAATGTCAGCCAGAATTTGACGCGTGGCATCCCGTGTTTCTTTTGCTTGAACTTTCATTCGATGCACTGCCTTGGCAGCTTCTATCTTATGAATGTTGGGAGCGTGTGAAAGATGCTCTCCTCTCTCCTGAACGACGTCACCTGCCTTCATGTGGATCCTTTCTTTGCAGCCGTCAACATCACATCGCCAAAACGACAAGGCTGGATCTTTGCCACTCAGTTTGAGAGAACAGGAAAATGCCAATCCTAACTCCCATCGCCCTCAACTAGTTTCGGGCGGATGCGACCTAGGATTGGCATTTTCCTGTTCTCTACTGTTCTTTGATAATCCATCACACATTCTCTTTCAATAACCAAAACATAACGACCCTACAAACAAAGAGAGTAATGTAGGGGGAAAGCAGCAGCGGGCTGAACACACCCCATAGAGTAACGTAGGGGAAAAGCAGCAGTCGCTGAACACACCCCATATACAAACGGTGGAGCAGGTAAGCCTTTAATTGCTAATTGTCGACCTGCCTAAGGACTCCGCACTATCGAATACGGCAGAGACCCGGCATTAAGTTGTCATCCGATCACTTAATTTATGCTCTTCTGTGTGCTGCGCACGCTGATTTCCCTGACAAGAATGGCTTTGCTTATGCATTCCCGCCTGAGGCAAAACAAATATAGACATGTTTCTTACATTCACCAACCATAAGCCAAGATTTAATCATGTGATAGTTAAAACGACGTCACATCCACCCAACACTTGGTGTTGAGTGATTTTGTCATTTCTCCTGGCGCTGTGGTGGTGTGAAGACGTTTTCAGTTGTTTCTGTTGGTTGATTTTATTTCAATGTCGCGTGATAGTATCTGTTCTGAATTAGAGATAGAACTTCTTGAATCACAAACCAGTTTTGGAGACGTGTGCTTTTTTGGAAGGGGTAGTGGGCGGCGCCACTATTTCTACAAAAAGCTCCAAATGTTCAGCGACAGGCGTACTAACTGGTGATTAAGAGCCGCCAAAAAAGCTCTACCAAAGCAGTATTTTACTTTTGAAAAAACACTAACTCCGCCAATGCTGGTCCTAAGCCGGATGAACTTTTGTTGTGCGAGAAGGAAAGTATAATGAAACTCTTTGTTCTTATGGCGATTGTAATGTCAAGTTTTCTGAACTACTGTGACGGGCTTCTAAAAATAGAAACGGTTACGCTGTAACCGCCTGGCTTGCAGCGAAGGCTAGGCTGTTGAGGCCACAGGGACGACCTAACAGTGCGCAGGCCTGCGTGGTGGGGTTTGGACTACTGACGATAGTATGACGGGCTTCTAAAATAGTAACGGTTACGCTGTAACCGCCTGGCAAAACATTTTTCCTGAAAACTTGCTTCAACGTCCTGCACACCTCCTTTTCAGGCTGCCTACTGGAAACAAGATCCTCACAATGCAATTACAAGCGGGCTCCCGCAATCCCAGTAACCGCTCCCACATAAACGGTGGTAGTTAACTGCTGATCACAGCCTAAATAGAACCCTACAGCTGTGCGTTGCCCCCTTTGCTTTCCCCTTCCC
>JAFLJL010000211.1:25000-29501 GCA_018398815.1 Conus ventricosus | reverse complement strand
TTTGTCTTCTTGTGTACTGGATGTGAGCTCAAAGTTGTCGCAAGCGGTAAAAAAAAGTTCCTGCTTTGCTATATTTGAGCTTCAGTGGCATCGCTGAGTGCGCAGTCATCCGCAAATTGGTCAGTCACCTTGATCTTAGGCTGGAACCACCATCGGTGAAGAATTAACCGTAAGTGAAGAACCTAATTTTTATTCCGTTTTCATTGTGGGTGGAAAGTGTTGGACAGTATGGCTGAAAACATCACGCTGAATAGTGTAGGCGCCAACATACAGCCCTGCCTGACCCCATATGCAGCTGGGAAAGCATCAGAGGAGTCTCCACCGTCTAAATCTCGTGCCAGCATGCCATCGAGGCACTGGCGTGCTATGGTGTGGGTGAGGAACTTGTCTGGGCAGCCAAACGTTCCCAGCATCTTCCACAGCTCCTCACGACCGACCGTGTCAACGGCCTGTGTCAGGTCGACCGTGTCAACGGCCTGCGTCAGGTCGACCGTGTCAACGGCCTGTGTCAGGTCGACCGTGTCAACGGCCTGTGTCAGGTCGACCGTGTCAACGGCCTGTGTCAGGTCGACCGTGTCAACGGCCTGTGTCAGGTCGACCGTGTCAACGGCCTGCGTCAGGTCGACGGTGTCAACGGCCTGTGTCAGGTCGACCGTGTCAACGGCCTGTGTCAGGTCGACCGTGTCAGCGGCCTGCGTCAGGTCCACCACCTTCGTGTAGACGTTCCTCTTCTCTCCCTGGCACGTTTCCCTGAGGCTGGTATGTAGCAGCCTCAACATAAACTTTTCCACGACCACTACTGACCACTACTGAAACCATCCTGACTGGCTGGATGATGGCTGTCTTCAATGGGTTGAATTAGGTGGTGGAGGAGGACGCTTGCAAGAACCTTGCTTGTGTAGGCCAGGAGAGATCTTCCTCTGTTTTTGTCTCAAGAGTACGTTTCTCTTTATGTCTGGCATCAATGGATGATTCAAGAGTGCATGTTTCTCTTTATGTTTGGCATCAATGGATGATTCAAGAGTGCATGGTTCTCTTTACGTTTGGCATCAATGGATGATTAAAGAGTGCATGGTTCTCTTTATGTCTGGCATCAATGGATGATTCAAGAGTGCATGGTTCTCTTTATGTTTGGCATCAATGGATGATTAAAGAGTGCATGGTTCTCTTTATGTCTGGCATAAATGAATGATTCAAGAGTGCATGGTTCTCTTTAGGTCTGGCATAAATGAATGATTCAAGAGTGCATGGTTCTCTTTATGTCTGGCATAAATGAATGATTCAAGAGTGCATGGTTCTCTTTATGTCTGGCATAAATGAATGATTCAAGAGTGCATGGTTCTCTTTATGTTTGGCATCAATGGATGATTAAAGAGTGCATGGTTCTCTTTATGTCTGGCATCAATGGATGATTCAAGAGTGCGTGTTTCTCTTTATGTCTGGCATCAATGGATGATTAAGGTATCCTGGAGCTCCCAAGGAGTGACTTCTTGTTTTCACGTGGTTTTTAATACAGCGGTAAGAATATGTACATACAGACATATATATGTATACATACATACATGCATGTATACATATATACATACATACATACATATATATTTAACTTACATGTTAAATTGTATAACCACAATGAGAGAGAGAGAGAGAGAGAGAGAGAGAGAGAGAGAGAGAGAGAGAGAGAGAGAGAGAGAGAGAGAGAGTGAGGTGATCGGTGGATGGCCATGATAAATTACGCATGTTTGAGAATAAACTGAAGAATGAAAGAAGCAAGCGAACATTTGAAGACAATCCATGTTACACACATGTTACTATGAAGGAAAAAAACAATTGTTGTCTTGATGGCCCGGCCAAACGAGAGGAATGCGGATGGAGAGGGTGGGGAGTGGGGTGGCACCTCGTGTTGACACAAGTCTTCTTCACAAGAATGGGAAACACGTACTCAAAGCAAGAGAGAGAGAGAGAGAGAGAGAGAGAGAGAGAGAGAGAGAGAGAGAGAGAGAGAGAGAGAGAGAGAGAGAGAGAGTTGCACTGGAGTACAGTTATGATAACAAGAACATAAGGAATGGAAAACAACAACAACAACAACAGCCACACTTACTGGGCGAAAACAAACAATCGAACAAACAGAAGTACATGAGTAATACAGAAATTTCAAAAGGAAAATCTTTTTATGATAAATGGCATTGTTATATTCGACAAGAAGGGTGGGTGCTGGGAGTAGCAATAGTTGCCTTATTGCGGAGCTCGCAAATATTAGCACAGAGGGAGAGAGAGAGAGAGAGAGAGAGAGAGAGAGAGAGAGAGAGAGAGAGAGAGAGAGAGAGAGAGAGAGAAAAGAAAGAGAGAGAGAGAGAGGAGAGAGAGAGAGAGAAGACAGTCAGACAGACAGACAGACAGACAGACAGACAGACAGACGTGCACAGAGAGAGAAACAGACTGGCACAGAGACAGACAGACAGACAGACAGACTTGCACAGAGAGAGAGACAGACAGACAGACTGGCACAGAGAGAGAGAGAGAGAGAGAGAGAGAGAGAGAGAGAGAGAGAGAGAGAGAGAGAGAGAGAGAGAGACGAACGGAAGAAGAAATGGTTGAAGAGAGAACAGAGGGGAGGAAAGCAGAGACCAAGATCCAAGAAAAAGACAGACAGAGAAAGAGAAAAACAAGACAGACAGAGAAAGAGACAGACAGACTTTTTTGTTGTTCGAAGACAGACGTGTACCCCCCCCCCCCCCCCCCCCCCCCCCCCCCCCCCCCCCCCCCCCCCAAAAGAACTTCCACAGACAACGAAGACATAGGGACGCCGGCTAGAAAAAGAGTACTGTAAATACTCTGTAAATTGGTTTGTAAAAGACCATCTGCCGGTAATTGCATTTACATAACCTTTGCCACCCGTGGGGCATCAGATGATCAATCAAAAGCGTCTCCCTGCTCGGAAGAGTAATCCCCCCTACACTTCCGTTCTCGCCGCAAGATGGCGTCTGTGTCCCAGTCCTCGTTTCCTTCCGGGGATTTTTTTTTCCTTTCTTTTCTTTTCTTTCTTTTTGTTGGTTTTAAAGTTTTCAGTCTCAACTGGGAGAGATCGGAGAAAGAAGGTTGGAGTGGTGGAGCAAATTGGGGGGAAAGGAAAGAAGGTTAGAGTGGTGGAGTAAATTGGGGAAAAGGAGGGGTCGGGAATGGGGGATGGAGAGTGGGGTAGATGGTTGCGGAGGGGGGTGGGGGTGGGGGTGGGGTGGGAGTGTGAAGAGGAGCATTGGAAAGGAGGTGGTTTCATTGTTTATTCTGGTACCGACTGCAACTGTGGTACCGGTGGTTTTCTTCGCCCTCTGTCTCTTTCTCGGACTGTCTGTCTTGTCTGTCTGTCTGTCTGTCTGTCTCTCTGTCTGTCTCCCTCTCTCTCTCTCTTTCTCTCTCTCTCTCTCTCTCTCTCTCTCTCTCTCTCTCTCACTCTCTCTCTCTCAATGCTGTCCTCCTTTTTAACTCAATGTAACTATCTCCATTATTTTACAATAAGCTGAGTCAATACATTTTTTAAAATTTATTTTTGCCCTCCTCCTCATTCTTCCTACCCTCCATTCGTCCAGAAACATCCACCCACCACAGCCATACACCTCCGACACTGATTGGAGTGTGTGTGTGTGTGTGTGTGTGTGTGTGTGTGTGTGTGTGTGTGTGTGTGGTGCGCGCGCGCGCGCGCGCTCGCGTGCGCGTGCATGCGTGTGTTCGTGTGTTCGTTCGTGTGTGCGTGTGTCTGCGTTTGAATTTGTGGTACGTATGCTTTGTAGCATGCGCGCGAACGTATATGAATGTGTGTACCGTGCGTTCGCGCTCGCTTGCGTGTGTGTGTGCAGGTGTGTACGTATGTGTACGCAGAGGAGAAGCTGTGCCACATGAAAAAGAATCATACAACACCACCCGTTTAAGTCAATGTCACACCAGGCGAGCCCATCGCTCGAGCGCAAGAACAAACGCAGCAGAACAGTCGATAAAGGCAGTACGTACAACAGCCGACGACAAACATTAGTAAAAAGACAGTGTCAATCAAAGGGAGTCAACACAAAGAGGAACTCACTACCTTAGAACTAACAGAAGGCGGGGGAAGGGGGGGGGGGGGGCTCTTTGTACTGAAAGAGCCCCAGCATGCAGTTCGAATGGTCACCTGACTCATTCTTCGCTTCAGGCTGCACACCAAAAAGTAATGCGATGAGGCCTTGCTTAAGGAGTCGTGTATTTATACACTGGCGCGATCAGATCGTTTTGAGAAATGTTATCGTGTCTGAAAGCTGATTCTCCTCAATTGTTTTCATATGACCATCAAGGTACGAGGAAGGTGGTTCCAAGAAGACAAAGGAATGGGATTATTTTGTGCCTTTAAGGCTGGCGCATAGATAGGGTGACGGGTGAGTGCAAAGGCCTGAAATGTGGGTCAACTGAGGGGTGGGTGGGTCTTAGATTTGAAGATGGTTTGTATAATTTCATCGATGAAGATCCCCCCCCC
>JAFLJL010000211.1:7500-10000 GCA_018398815.1 Conus ventricosus | reverse complement strand
TTCTCTTCATTTGTAATTTTCAGTCTTATCTTCTCTTTATTGTTCCGATACTTCACACACACACACACACACACACACACACACACACACACACAACACACACACACACACACACACACACACACACACACACACACACACACACACTATATATATATATATATATTTTTTTTTTTTTTCTTTTGGAGTCCGATCTGAATCACCTGCTAAGTCGTTCTCAGCTGCCTCCATTTATTACTTTTATGATTCAGTTCGGGGCACACACACAGACACACACACACAGACACACACACACACACACACACACACACACACACACACACACACACACACACACACACACACACACACACACACACACACACACACACACACACACACACGCTCTCACACACACATGCACTATTACACAATCCGCCTGGAATCACTTTAAGTGGGAAGATGTTAAATTGAAGAAGAAGAAGAAGAAGAAGAAGAAGAAGAAGAAGAAGAAGAAGAAGGAGAAGAAGAAGAAGAAAAAGAAGGAGAAGAAGAAGAAGAAGAAGAAGAAGAAGAAGAAGAAGAACAACAACAACAACAACAACAACAACACACACACACACACACACACACACACACACACACACACACACACACACACACACACACACACACACACACACACACACACACACACATATATATATATATATATTTGTTTTTTTCTTTTTCTTTTGGAGTCCGATCTGAATCACCTGCTAAGTCGTTCTCAGCTGCCTCCATTTATTACTTTTATGATTCAGTTCGGGGCACACACACAGACACACACACACACACACAACACACACACACACACACACACACACACACACACACACACACACACACACACACACACACACACACACACACACACACGCACACACACACACACACACACACACGCTCTCACACACACATGCACTATTACACAATCCGCCTGGAATCACTTTAAGTGGGAAGATGTTAAATTGAAGAAGAAGAAGAAGAAGAAGAAGAAGAAGAAGAAGAAGGAGAAGAAGAAGAAGAAAAAGAAGGAGAAGAAGAAGAAGAAGAAGAAGAAGAAGAAGAAGAAGAAGAAGAAGAAGAACAACAACAACAACAACAACAACAACACACACACACACACACACACACACACACACACACACACACACACACACACACACACACACACACACACACACACACACACACACACACACACACACACACACACACCTTTACCCCCTCCCTTCTTCTCCCCACTTTTTGTCTTTCTTTTTTGAAGCTTTAATCTCAATCAGACATTGTTGAACACTGTTTGTCATCATATTCAAATAAGTTGATGTCAATGCATGTTGTACGTGTCGGTGTCTGTCAAAACATGTCAGCGTGTATGTGCACGCGTGACAATGTATGCCCAAACATGCCGGTGCCTATAAACGCGTGTCAGTGTTTATTCATACACCCATGTCAGTGTATGCCGGTGGGCATACATGTCATGCTAGCTCGTTCACGCTACCTCTTGCACGAGTATGCAAGTTGTGATGAGGTAACACACTAGCGGACAAACAGACAGACAGACAGACAGACAGTCAGACAAAAATGCACATGCGTATTAATTTTTGTTCCCGCCTTTAGATTATTTAGATAAAAGAAAGAAGAAAAGAAGAAAAAAAGGAAGAAAAAAGAATGAAAGAAAGAAAGAATGAAAGAAAGAAAAAGAAAAGAAAAAAGAAAGAAAGACGAAACCCGAACTTTTCTCCGCCACCACCCCCTGTACCCGTTGCCGCTGACAACCGATGTGCAAGTTTTGTGCGTCACGTGACACAAAGTTCTCTCCCTTCCCGCCGCCAATTGAAGGCAACAAGCAAGCAGACGACAGGGCGACGCGGAAGATATTGGTAGTGAATGGAGGGGCCAATTTGAGCAGGCCTAATCTGCCTTCACTTGAGATGCCCAGATGTGCACGAATTGTTGCTGCTGAAACGTGGAGACCACACATTCAACGCGGTGGCTGGATTCTGTAGGTAAGACCAATCGTTTGTCTGTTGTTTTGTTTTGGTTTGGTTTGGTTTGGTTTTCTCGTTTCAGCTTGAAAATGTTCTGTTGGCACGTCATACTTGAGTATAGTTTCATTTATATGATCTTATCTTCGTTTGGTTCTGTTTTGCCCCCTTCTTTCTCTTTGTTCCCCGCTTGCTCATGCACACACACGCGCGCGCTCGGGCGTTTGTATGAGTGTGTGAATTTGGTTAGTTCTAAAAGAACATCTTTCTTTTTAATTGACGATGTTTGTGATTCATTGATTCTCTGGAATCAGTTTCGTTTGTATCCCGAAATCTGTTGTCAGTTTTTTTTCATTCCTTTTTCATTTACTCCCTTTCTTTCTTTTTTTTTTTTTTCTAGTATGGTAGTGTATAAGTCTTCAATTAAAAAACAACTCTGTTACGATCATATGTTTCTAGCTTTAGTACTCGAAAGTCTTTCATTTGATGTC
>JAFLJL010000210.1:0-20000 GCA_018398815.1 Conus ventricosus | reverse complement strand
TAACTAACTCTCTGCTGGGAAAGATCAACACGTCCCCCCTCCCTAGCAACATTCCTCATACCGAACTTGTCCAATCGTTCAGCGACTTTTTCAACAGCAAAATCCAATAATCAGACAGAACATTGACAGCATGCAAACTTCTCATGTTCCCACAACCTGTCCTGATGTTTGAAACACCCTTGCTTTCTTTTCACCAGTGTCTGAAGACACAGTGAGTAAGATCCTGAAAGACATGCCCCACAAAACTTTGTGAACTGGATCCGATACCCACGTCACTTCTGTTTGAGAACTCGGATCTCTTCATTCCCGTTCTTACCCGCCTTGTCAATGAGTCTGTTCAGTCTGGTGAGTTTCCAAAGGAACACAAGCTCGCTCTTGTCAGGCCTTTACTGAAAAAGGCTGGTATGGACCCAAATCAGCTGAAAAACTACCGTCCAGTCTCAAATCTTCCTTTGTTTCCAAACTCATAGAGAGAGTTGTTCTCTCACAGCTCCTATCCCATCTCGAGATTAACTGTCTTCAAAATCCCTTTCAGTCTGCCTATCGTGCTGGTCACAGTACTGAAACTGCTCTTCTTCGTGTTGTAAATGATCTCTTTGTCGCTGCCGATGAACAAAAGGTCTCTATCCTTGCTCTACTCGATCTATCCGCTGCTTTCGACACAATTGATCACTCCATTCTTGTGCAACGTCTGCAGCACTATTTCGGGGTTACAGGAACAGCCCTTCAATGGTTCAAGTCATACCTGTCAGATAGACACCAGTCAGTCGTTGTCAACAACGTCAGATCTCGTTTAGCCAAGCTGGAATCTGGGTTTCCACAGGGCTCCGTCCTTGGACCTGTACTCTTTGTAATGTACACGCATCCTCTTTCTCAGATCCTTGAAACTCACTCCTGTCCTCACCAGATGTTTGCCGACGACACCCAGCTAAGACACTCGGGGGAATGCCTCTGATCTCGACCAAATGAAGGGCGAATTGTCTGAATGTGTGTCCGTGGTTCGGGGACTGGATGGCTGAAAACAAACTTCAGCTAAACCATGACAAAACTGAAGCCTTACTATTCAGCTTACCAGCAGCATAAACACCCGCTCTTTCTGTAAATTGTTCACTTCTGATCTGCAATACTGTTATTCCCTTCTCAGAAAAAGATTTTTTTTTTTTAAATTTTTTTTTAAAAATTTTTTTGGGGGGGGTTTTTTTTTTTTGTTTTTTGGGGGGTTTTTTTTTAAAATTTTGAGGTTTTTTGGTTTTTTTTTGGCCTTTTTTTAAAAGGGGTTTTTTTTGGTTTTTTTTGGTTTGGGGTTTTTCTTTTTTTGGTTTTTTTAAAAATTTTTTTTTTTAAAAAAAAAAATTTTTTTTAAAATTTTTTTTTTTAAAAGGGGGTTTTTTTCCCCCTTTTTTTTTTTCCAAAATTTTCCCTTTTTTCCCTTTTGGAAAAAAATTTTTTTTAAAAATTTTTTTTGGGAAAAAAGGTTTTTTATTTTGGGTTTGGGGGCCCCCCAAAAAATTTTGGGGTTTGGGGGGGGGGGGAAAAAAATTTTTTTGGGGGTTTTTCTTAAAAAAATTTTTGGGTCCCCTTTTTTTTTGGGGGAAAATTTTTGGCCCCCGCTTTTTTTTTTGGGGGGAAAAAAAAAATTTTCCTTTTTTAAAATTTTTTTTTTTTTTGGGGGAAATTTTTTAAAATTTTTTTGATTTTAATTTTTAAGGGTTTTTGGGGGTATTGCCTTTTTAATGCTTTAAGTTTTTTTTAAACCCAAAAAAAGGGTTTCGCTTTTTTTTTTTGGGGTTTTTTCCCTTTGGGGGGGTTTTTTTTTTTTTTTTTTTTTGGGGATTTTTTTTAACCGGGGGGGCCCCAAAATTTTTTTTTTTAAAAGTTTTTTAAAATTTTTTTTGGGGCCCCTTGAACTTTTTGCCCCCGGGGGGGAATTTTAAAGGGGGTTTTGGGTTTTTTTTTTAAGGGGCCCAAAGGGGGGGTTTTTTTTTTTGGGCAATTTTTTTGGGGTTGGGTTGGGAGGGGGTTTTTTTTTTTTTTTGGGGGGGGGGGGTTTTGGGGTTTTTCCCCCCGATTTTTGGCCTGGTTTTTTGTTTTCAAAAAAAGGGGGAATTTTTTTTTTTTGGGGGGGGTTTTTAAAAGGGGTTTTCCCCCCCCCGGGGAAAATTTTTTTTTTGGAAAAAATTTTTTGGGTTTTTGTTTGGGTTTTTTTTTTTTTGGTTTTACAAAAAATTTTTGGGGTTTTTTTATTTTTTTTTTTTTTTTTGTTTTCTTTGGGGGTTTTTTTTAAACCGGGCTTTTTTAAAATGTGTTTTTTTTGTTTTTAAAAGGGGGTTTGGGGGGGGCAAAAAGGGGAATTTGGGGGGGGTTTTAAATTATGTTTTTGGGGAAATTTTTTTTGGGGGTTTTAAAAAGGGGGGCCCAATTTAAAAAAGCCCCCCCTTTTTTTAATTTTTTTTTTTTAAAGGGGGGTTTTGGGTTTTTATTGTTTTTTTTTTTTATTTTTGGCCAGTTTTTTTGGGGGAAAATTTTTTTTTTAAAAGGGGTTTTTTTTTGGGGGTTTTTGGGTTTTTTTTTTGGGGGGGAAAATTTAAAATTTATTTTTTTTTTTAAAGGGGTTTGGGGTTTTTCCTTTTTTTTTTTTTTTTTTGGGGTTTTTTTTTAAAAAACCCTTTTTTTTAAAACCCTTTTTTTTTGGGTTTTTTTTAAAAAATTTTCCTTTTAAAATTTGTTTTTTTTTTTTGTTTTATTAAATTTTTTAAAAAAATTTTTTTTTTGGGTTTTAATTTGGGGTTTTTTTTAAATTTTTAAAGGGTTTTTTCCCCCCTTTTTTTTCCCCCAAGGGTTTTTTTTTTTTAAGGGGGAATTTTTTGGGGGTTTTTTTTGGGTATTTTTTCCCGTTTTTGGGGGGTTTTGGGGGAAAATTTTTTTTCCCCCCCTTTTTTCCCCCTTTTGGGGATTTTAATTGGGGGGGGAAAAGGGTTTTTTTTCGGTTTTTTTGGGTTTTTAAAAAAATTTTTTTTTTTTTTGGGGGGGTTTTTTTTTTTGAAAAAATTTTTTTGGTTTTTTTAAAAAAAGGGTTTTTTTTTGGGGGTTTTTTGGTTTGGGTTTTTTTTTTTTTAAAAAAATTTTTATTTTTTTTTAATTTTTTGATTTTTTTTTTTGGGTTTTTAAATTTTCGGTAGGGTTTTTTTTTTTGGGGGGGAAATTTTTTTTTTTTTTTAAAAAAAGGGGGGTTTTTTTTTTTTGGGGGGGGGGTTTTTTGGGGTTTTTTTTGTAATTTTTTTCCCCCTTGGTTTTTTTTCGTTTTTTGTTTTTTTTGGGTTCCTGGGGTTGGGTTTTTTCCTTTTTATTTTTGTTTTTTTAAATTTTTTGTAGGTTGGGGGGGTTCTATGTTTTTGGGGGTTTTTTTTCCCAAGATTTGTTTTTGGGTTTTTTTTTTTTTTTTTTTAAAATTTTTTTTAATTTTTTTTTCTTCTGTTTTTGGGGGGTTTTTTTTTTTTTTTTTTCCCCTTTTTTGGTTTTTTTTTTTTTTTTGGTTTTTTTTTTTTTTCCCTTTTTTTTTTTTTTTTGGTTTTAAAAATTTTTTTTTTTTCCCCCCCCCCCCGGGGAAAAACTTTGGGCAAGGGGGGGCCCCAAAAAAAAAATTTTTTTTTTTTGGGGAAAAAAAATTTTTAAAAAATTTTTTTCCCCTTTAAAACCAAATTTCAAACGAAACCCTTTTTTTCCCCCCCAAAAAAGTAAAGTTCCCAATTTTCCCCCCATTTTCATAAAATTTTTTTTTTGGGTTCCAAAAGTTTTCTTTTGTGGGTTTTCCCGACCCCATATCCCAGGTTTGGGGAAGAAAAATTTTTCCTTTTTTTTTTAAAAACCCTCCCCTTTTCCCCTTAATTTTTAAAAAAAAATAGGGGGTTTTTAAAGGAAGAAAAAAATTTTTCCCCCTTTAAAAAAAACCCCGGGGCCCCCCAAAAGGGGGGCCCCAAAAAGGGAAAACCCCCCCCTTTTTTGGAACCCGGGCCCTTTGGGAAAAAAGGCAAAAAGGGTGCCCCAAAACCCCGGGGAAAAAAAACCCGGAAGACCCGTAAAGTTCACGGACCCTTTCTGGGGGGGGGCAGCCCCCAAAAAAACCCTGGCGAGGCTCGGGAAATTTGGGAAAAAAAGGGGTCCTAAAAAAATTTTAAAAACCCCCTCCAAGGGATGAAAGAAGGGGGTTGGGGGGGAAAAACTCCCCCCCTCAAAAACCAGGGGGTTTAAAAAAGGGAAATTTTTTTGGGGGGGTTTTAAAAAACCCAAAAAGGGGGTATAAAAAAAAAGGACCCAAAAATTTTTTTGGGGAAAAAAAAAAAAATTTTCGGTCAAAAAATTTTGGGAAAAAAAAGGCCTTTTTTTCGGCGGGAGTTTTGGTATTAAAAACCCTTAAGCAAAATCGGTCGGAAAAGTTTCCCCCCTTTTTTTAAAAAGGGAAGGGTAAAAAAAAACCCCCGAAACTAGGGGTAGGGTTTTTTAAAACCCCCAAAAAGGGGGGAACCTTTTTTTGGGCTCCCCCCGGGGGGGCCCAAAAACCCTCGGGGGGAAAAACCCAGGTTGGGGCCCCCCAATACGGGGGGCCCCCCCGGGTTTGGGATGCCCCCCGAGGGGAAAAAAATTTGGGGGGGCACCTGCACGGGCGGTTTTTTTGGGTTGGACATTTTTTTTTTTTTGGGTTGGGCCAAAATTTTTCCCTTTCCCGCCCGGGGCTTTTTCCCCACCCCCCGGTTTTTTTTTTTTTCCCCCTTTTGGGGCCCCGTTTTCTATTTTTGGGAACCCTCGTTGGGAACCCCCTTTTTTTGGGGGGGGATGGGGTTTGGTTGGGCTTTTTTTTCCCCCTTTTGTTCTTTTCCCCCCCTTTCCCTCTTTTTTTTTGGGGTTGGTTTTTTTTTTTAGTTGCCCTTCCAAAAAGGGTTTTTCCGGATTTCCCCCGGGGGGTTATTACCCCCCAAATTTTGGGGGGTTTTTTCCCGGAAAAGGCCCCGGGGGCCCCCTTTTCACCCCTTTTTTTTTCACGGGGACGGGGTCCCCAAAATTTAACCCCCCTTTGGGGGCGGGGGTTCATCCCCAAAAGGGATTAAAAAGGGTCACAAAAGGGTTTTAAAATTTTCCCCAAACTTTTTGCCCCCCAAAAACCCCTTTTTGGGACCCCAAGCGGTCTTGAAAAAAAGGGGTTTTGGGGGGAAGGGGGGAAAAGGGGTTTAAATTTCCGGCCCGCCAATCCTGGGGGTTTGGGCCCGGCGAAAGGTTGGGGCCCCCGGTTTCCCGGGGACCCCTTAACCCCAAACCCACGGTACTTTCGGGGGGCATAAAAAATTTTCCCCGCAAAACCCCCCCTTTAAAAACCCTAATTTCCCCCTCGGCCCAAAAGGGGCCGGGTTTAGGGAACGAATAAACCCCATTTTTTAACCCCCCAAAGTGCCCCAGTTCCCCAAATAAAATCATTTTTTATTCCCAATGGTTTTTAAAAGGATCCCTTATTTAGGAAAGGGGGAAAAAAAATTTTAAAAATTTTTAAACCCCCAAAAATTTAAACCCCCCTTTTTGGGATCGGTTAGGTTTTTTTGAATTTAATTTAAAATTTTTTTGGGAAATCAGCAAATTTTTTTTGGGGAAAAATTTTTATTTTTTTTTTTTAAAATTTTTTGTTCTAGGGGGATTTTCGTTTTTTTTTAAAAGGCCTAAAAAGGAAAAGGAAAATTTTTTAAAAAAAAATGTTTTGGGGGGGGTTTTTTTTAAGGTTTGCCCGACCACGGTTGAAATTTGGGGGGAATTTTTTTTTTTTTTTTTTTTTGGTTTGGTTCCCCCTTGGTGGCTTTGGTGGGTTCCCGGTTTGTGTTTTTCTTTCTCCTTCTTCCTTTCCCTCCCCATTCATCCCCCAGGTTCCGGTCTTTTTTTCCTGTTTGGTTTTGGGCCCTTCCTTTTTTTCCCTGTCGCCGGTTCATTTTTTTTAGTTTGAAGTACCCCCACTCGTGACGTAGGGGGGGTTTGGCCCCCGGGGGGTTAGCTCTTAAAGGGGGAAATGTCTCGGGGGGCCCTCCCGGTTTTGGGTTTTCACCCTATTCAAAGGGTCAGTCGGTATCTTAATTCCCCGGCCTTGGAGAGGACATCACTTCTTCTTTTTCCCATGTCCCCTTCCTCTCGACTGGAAAAGGGGCAGAGAAGTCTTTTGACCCCCTTTCGGGGTCCCCCCGGGGGGGGGAAAAATTTTTTGGGTTTTTTTTTTGTTTTTTTTTTGTTGTTGCCGGCTAATTTTTTTGCGCATTTGTTTTTTGGTTTTTAAATTATAAAAAAATATTTTTGGACCACTTTTTTGGTTAATTCAATTTTAACCCGGCCCGTCAAAATTATATCTTAAAAGTCTTTTTCCTTTTTTGCATTTGGTGTGCGGTAGTCGGGGGGGATGGGGAGAACCTGGTGATTCAGGTTGGACTTGCTTGGGCTCGCTCGTCGCCCCGTCACTTCACCGCTCTTATCCTTTGGCCACCCTCTTTTGTGTGAAGGAAAGGTTTTTTGTCGCGAGGTGGGGTCGATTTTGGTTGGGATTGGGTGGGAAATTTTGATTTTAAATGTGGAAAAATTGCAATTAAAATTGAATTTTATTTCAAATGTGGTGGTTTTTAAAAAAGGGCCTTTTTGGGTTTAAATTTTTAAAAGGGGAAAATTTTTAATTTTTAAGAAGGGGAATTTTTCATTTTGTTTAACTTTTTTTAAATTCGTTTTTTTTGTTCGTGTAAAAAAATTTCGCTTTTATTCCCGTTTTTTGGTTTATTGTTTTCTCCTGGTTTTGCGGTGTTTTTTGGGATTATAACCCCCTGCCATTCGAGGGGGTTAGTTTTCCTTCTTTCTCGCGGGGGGCCGGCCCCCCTTCCCCCCTTTCTTTTCCCCGCTGTTTCCCCCCCGGGGGGTTGGACCCGGGCTGGGTTTTGCCAGGCCCGGGGGGGGCCACGCTCGGTTGGGACCCGGGACGGTTGGGCCACGTGGTGGGGGGGCCCGCCCGGTTGGGGGGCGGGTTGGTGCCCCGCCTGGGGGGGCCCCGCTCGGGGGGACCACGGACCCCCAAAAGCCCGGGGGCTTATGCCGGCCCCCTTTCCCCGTGGCCCCGAACAAACCCCCCGCCCCCCCCCCCCCCCCCCCCCGGGACGCGCTCTTCACTGCCTGCTTGTGTGTGTCGAGGGTGTTGGCCTTGAACGACTCTCTTCAAGATCCGACCCGGTTCGGAGCACCTAGTGCGACAGGGTGCTCCCAGTAGACTTGGGAGAGGCAGGGGTGTGGAGGCACTCCATGGTGTGGAAAGGGATGGATGCTGGAAATGTTTATTTATAATTGTGTATATGTTATATGTGTTGAAATGTTGTGATTGTGATTGTGTACGTGGTATGGTGAAATGTTTATTTGTGATTGTGCATGTTGTGTGTGTTGGAATGCTTATTTATGACTGTATGTTGGTGTGAATAAATGGGGTGTTGTATCGTAATCTTTATTGTGTGGTCTCTTGCGAGGCGTGTGAGGTCAGTCATTCCCTTCACTCCCATCTAGACCGATCCTGTCAGGGCAGACCTCCAGGGGTCGGTCGTGACAAGGGTAGTCCTAACCAAATCTACGCTAGCGGGCTTAAACCTTATCAGCATTTTGATGAAATAAGAAAACTGTTTGGAGGCGGGAGGTGTAGAAATCCAACAGTTAACCTTGTGTCTAAAGATCTACATCTTCACAGTGTTAGACTTGATCATTATTTAACAACGAAATACGGTTTATGGATTGACCTAAGGTCAACGGAGGATAATCAGTTACATGGAAGCGGGAGAACTGTTAGAGACATAATAAACATTCAAATTGATAAAGAAAAAGAGGCCGATAAACCACTTAATGTGTATTTGTTTTTAATATATGATGCGCAGCTGAATATTCAAGATAACAGATTAGAAAATATACAATACTAAATTATTTTTTATTTTTAAAAAGCATGTCTGTTCAGCATTATCGAGAGTACCTAGAGAAGAGATAGTAGGCAATTCTGCTGCTATAGAAACCCCTGACATAAAAACTTTCAGATTAACCAACATTACACAAATGCAACAAAAACTAGAGCAGGACCTTTCAAAATACAGCAAAACCAAACGAAGGTATTCTGCCGCCTTTAATGCTGTTACATATGTTAATACTGGAACATCAACTATAAGTGCTGTATCAGCAGGAACGAGTGTTGGTCTCTTAGCAACAGGCGTAGGTGCACCCGCGGCTTTACCTCTAGGCGGTTTGTCTTTAGCTCTTGGCCTGTGCTCATTAGCTGTAAGTACTGCCAGCAAAAAAATAAAAACTAAACTCCAAAAGCACACAGCCATGGTTCAACTAATAACGGCTAAACTTAGTTCCTTCAAACTGACAATAAATAAAGCACTAGCTGACTCAAACATCACGGATGAAGAATTTAGTCGTTTACAGGCTGATTTTGAGGACTATAAAAGACAAAAGTTTGATCTTCAAAGAAAGGCACGGGCAACTTTTTCTCAACAGCCAGACACCGATCAGATAAAAAAGGAATGTTTAAAAAAAGTAAACGAAACATTAAACTCTGTTCTAAACAGCTCGCATTAACAACCCCAAAGGGCGTTTATACTTTCGTTTATGAGTCCAAACACAAAAAGACCGTTGATATTGATTCTGATTAAGACGACCCTGGTGTCGATGTATTTTTTTTATTTAAATAAATATGTTGGCTTAGAAAAGAAAGACAGCATGGCTAAGATATATGAAGGCCCAGATGAATTGTTTGAAGGAATGCTCGAGGAAGAACATTTGTCAAGAGTACTGAATGATATTTATTTAGAAGTTATTAATCCAGAAAATGTGCGGGCAAGCGTTGTACATGCAATTTCTCAAGTTCCAAGTAAACTAACAATAGACCCGCCAGTTAAAGTAATGTTAGCTGTTTTAATCGACTATATAACAAAAAATGAAGAAAATCTAAAAGTCTGGGTTCAACTAAACAGAGAATTCTTTCCTCAAATGACTTCACCGGTTTTGGGGGAACGAACGTTACCAGTTTGATGAACCCCGCTGAAAAAGCCAAAATGAGAGGTCGGGTTGGTCAGGGGGCAAAAGTCCTAGGTAGTTAAAAAGGAAGTAGCACCGATTGAGGCAAGGGTTACATTCCGCTCCCCCCGCTTGGTAGCGAAAAGAGTTTCTAAACATACAAAATACAGACAACAAATGTTTCAGTGGTGTGTTTTTCCCAGGTTGCATCACGCCCGCAACATGAGGAGAGTGGTAACTTAAAATTACTTTCAATGAACCAACTTTAGGGGTATTTTTTCCCTGTTAGCGTAGATAAAATTTTGACAGTTTGAAGAAAAAAACAAAAATAACTGTTATATCTACACATGGGTGAGGAAAAAAATTACCCCCTTTAAAGGGCCCTAAGAACCCCAAACGTTGGGCGAGCCAGAAAAAATCATTTTGACTTATACTGTGTTTTCCCACGGGGGCTACACATTACACATTGATACGACAATGAGTGATTTTTGGGGCGCATATTTCAAAGAAAAAAAAATAAAAAGAATCTGAAAAAAAATGTTTAACAAAAATTCCATCCGTTAAAGACAAGCGAACATAGAAACATTGTATGGGCCCCATTGACTGTAATACAAAACAAATTTACGCCCCCCCTGGATGTACCTGTCACTCTTGCTACCCGCATTCATGACGCTTTTTACTCCACCACACGCAATTTTTCCCAAAACCAAAAGGAGCATCCGAAGTTTTTCTTCTCCCCCTTCTTCAGGGAAAACACTTTATAATCACAACAAAACTTGAAAAACAATTTTACCCTGTATCTCTCTCCGCAGGGAAACAAATAAATCGCACACTGTATCTCCCCTCAACGGAAAACAAATCAATCTTCACACAAATTCTCCCACACCGAGAGAAAAATCAATCTTTACACAGGGATCCTCCTACACCGAGAGATAAAATATCTATTTCCCGCTTTTAAAGTATGGCCTTCACATTCCTTTATCCAAAAAAACCCAAACCCCGGAAAATACTAACCCCCGAAATCACTGAGGCCCTGCTGCCTCAAAAAAAAGCCCCCCTGTTTTTAAACCCCCCTGTCTCTCTGTGACAATATACTCCCCCCTCGAATTCCCCTGCCCTGGAGATAGAGCTCGACTTCTTTTCCCGCACTTTGTTCTTCGAAACGCGAGCTTCAACCCCTTCCGGGGTTTGGGATTTGGGGGCTGAACTCCCGGATGTTCCCCCCCATGGCCATCTTAAACCCACCTCAGGGGGTAAAAGATAAAGGGTGGGGGCGAAGGGAAAGGGTGAAGGGGGCTGAAACACGAATAAGGTTCGTGAATAACCTGTTTCTCAATTCAACATAGAATTCTTTCTCTTTTCTTTAAATTTTTTCCCCCTGTAGCTTTCCCAATATCTATCGCTCCCCGGGTAATGACTGGCAGAAACGAGGACCCCGCCCTACGGGTTTCGAGTCTGGCCCATCGCTGGGTTAAAACGATTTTTTCCCCCCTTCTCCTAGTGGTGCTTACTCGTGTTCAAAACCACATGACCAGCACCTTACCTTCCCACCCTTGTTAAAAATCACTCTTGGTCACTTTCCCCCAAATGACCCATTCGTTTTTGAATGAGTATACCCAAAATTTAATTTGGGGACGCCCCTAACTAGTAAAGCCTATGAATATTCTTCCTTTAATTGGGGCACGGGGAAAGTTCATATCACTAACTAATGTAGGGAGCGTCACATCCTTTGATGTGGGCTACGTCACTGCACCCCCCACCCTGGATAAAAAAATTTTCTCCAAAAAAATTTTTTAAAGGATTACAACTTCCCTTAAAACCTCTTCACCCATGAATCTCAAAAATGGTAACCACGCACTGTTTCAAAAATTTAATAATCAACGTTGAAAAATCTCGTCCACCTAAATAGCTATTTCAAATTTCCGTCTTTCTAAAAAAAAACATTCATAATTTGATCACCATTTTCCAAAGATACATTTCACAAATTACGGGATAAAAAATTAGGGATATCAACAATTCAAACACTTTGTGTTTTCATAAGAGTGAAGCACATTTCCCTTGATCTTTGTCTCACATCTTGTTTAAAAATCCTCATAAAAAAGGAATATTTCCAAGTGTAAATTTTTTCTAAATAGACAGTAAACAAAATAAACATATTTTAAACATAGTTTTTTTTTCCCACATGTAGGTTAAGTCCATTGAAAAGTCCCCGTTTTCCTTTTTGACGTGACAAATGAAAAAAATTTGGTTTGTCTCATTGCACAATCAAAACATGTGTTACACATTTCCAAAGAGTCATTTGCCATCACACATACATAAAAATTTCATCGTCCCCAGAAGTTAGACTAAATAGTATTTGTTTTTTCCATTTCTAAAAAGAAAAAATATGTTTTTCATAAAACCAAGTGTTTTTTTGCTTGCAAAAACATATAGTCCTTAAAAGCAAATTTGCAAAAATCCCACTTGTTTAAATCGTCAGAGCATCAATGCATGTCAAATGTGATCACCCGAAACCCTTAAGAAAGACAAAAAAGGATAGTCTTTCCCCTTGAAGCAGTTACTTTTGTCCATAATATTCACGCACTGACAAAAATCTCCCATGACATTTTGTGTTCCAGGCACTGGTTAAACCTAAACTGGAATTCCCGCAATGCCAAAGCCCATCTTAATAAACTGCTTTCAGCTTTGACGATTCAAGAACGTCAGTGGCCTATGGTCAGTCTGAACTAAATTTTCTTCCAGTCAAGAACCTGGCGAATTTCACAGCCCATCAAAACCCAAGCACTTTCCGACAACCTTTTTTTTTTTTTTTGCAAACGGCCGGGGTTTTAGGGTTTGGGTTTTCGCATGGTTTTCAAAAGAAAACTAAATATATGGGGTTTCAATCCCAGTCACTGTACGGGGGTTTCCCGTAACACACCTGAAGTCTTTCAAAATTCTTTGAGTTTTTCTGTTGACTTGAGACAAACATTTGACAAAACCCCAATCCTCTGGGTTTTTCCCCTTTGATAGACAGAATAGGGGGGGGTCAACTCATCTGCATGGAGATTTTAAAACACCCTCATTTGCTTTTTTCTAACCTTTGATCGTCCCGTCGTTCCCTTGGGGTACAAATTCCCAAATTAAAATTCTGTCAGTTGACATGTTTTGAACGGGGACATATCACCAACGAGGGTTTGAGGGCAAATTTGTACTTTAAATATTCTTAACTTTTCACTGAAATACCTTTCTTTTGCCATTTTGATTTTATAATTTATTCAAAAAGTTTTCGACCACCTGAAAAGGCCCCTTCAAAAAACACGAAGCTTGTTTGTTCATCATTTAGTAGCACAAGGACTTTTTCCCCCACACTGAAGGAAGTGCCTTTGCTTTTCTTTTGCAAAACCTTGTGCACACAGTTTTCCTATCAGGATGTTGACAACTCAATCTCCTTCAAACGTTTTTGCAGTTTATAAAACGATTTATAAAAAGTTTTACTGTAGGTAGTCCCCTCTTTTTCCCCCTTGTGTCTCAATAGAAATCCAAAGGACCCTTGGTATGTCCGAAAAGAAGCTAAATGGAGAGAAATCCCGCGTTCGTCGGGATTTCCTGTATGCAAAAAGAAAGCCCGGGATGAAAAAGATCCCCAAAATTTCCGGGCTCTTGCTTGCAACCTTTTTTCAACTGGACTTCAACGTTCCCTTTAAACGTTCAAAAAAAGCCATTCGATTGGGGAAAGATAGGCGTGGGTTGAAATGGAAGAGATTGACAACATCGAAATTTCTCTCATGAGATCAGAAAAAGAATTGCGTTCCCAAAACCGAGAGAATTTCGTCTGAAGACCCCCCTCTGGAAAAAATTGCAAGTAAGGCTTCAGCGACAGATACGTTCAATCTTTTCAGTGGAAACGCTTTGGATACCCTTTTTTGCTGTATCCCCCAAAATCAAGATATGCGATATCCCCCAAAAAGACAGGGTACGGGCCCAAAAGTCAATAGCTACCTTCCGAAATGGAAAGGAAATGAAGATTTTGTGCAAAGGTGCACATGGGGGCGACCTTTCTGAGTGTCTTTTGGCAGATGTCACATGGGCGCAGTATTTTTGTAACTTTCCCTTTTTGACACCTGGCCAAAAAAAAGAATCAAAAATTCTTTAATGTTCTTTTGATTTCCCCATGACCCGCGAAAAATGCTCTGAGCCCTGTGCAGTACTTTTTTCTAAGTGGTTTTGGAACCACAACTTGTCTGTTTCCCGTCCCGGGAAACACCTGTAGAGAAAGTCGGCCGTTTTACGTTGGTTTTTCCGTTTTACGTCATGAAGTCTGTTTAGCAGCAGAAAGTATTGTGTCAGCGTCTCGTCTTTTCCCCGCATTTTTTTTAAATCATCTGGGGGAATCTGGAGTTCATTAGTTTTGAGACTTTTAGCGGCTTTTTGGCCTTTCCCTGCTCTATGATGTTTGATCTGTATCACAAGGGCAAGGAAAAACATCCTCCAGCCCCCACCGGTGCGACACTGGCAAATTTCCCAAGACAAGTCCAGATGGGGTTTCAAAAAACAGGCGGTAAAAAAAACGGGGGTAGTACGGGTATCACTGAAATTTTCGCAGCGGAAAACGTTTCAATCTTGCCCCCAAAAAGACCTCACTTTTGGACGTGTGGTATGGTTGAAGGACGAAAAAAATTCCGTTCACCAGCGTAGGCACCCCTTTTCTCGCAAAACCGAAGCCTGCAAACCTTGATGGCTCCGTTTTCTGCACCAGTCCCTCAACAGATTGATCTGGTGCCAAAAAAAGGCCCCTTACAACGTGGGACTAATGCGGGTTTTTGAATCATTTTGGGTTTTAAAGGGGAATTTTTCCTCAAAAGGAATTGCCCTCACAAAAAAAACATCGTTTTCTGCGGCAGCCCATGTTTTGTGAACTTTGTTCTGTCACGAAAGGCCCCCAAAAGGCTACGGGTGGTCGTTGTCCCGACCTCGGCGTTTGTGAGAAATAACGGGGCTGTCCCGGGGGTGGTAAGGTTTTTGACGAAAAATCCTCGAACCCCGGAAAGATCCCTGTGGTTCCCAGGAAGGTATATCCTTGAGGAAAAATCAAAAAAGACCCCCGATTTTCCTTTCCCGTAACTTCCCCGTCCCGATGGATGTCAGACGCATGAGACTCAAAGATGGAAAAATTTTCCTTTCCTAGCCCCGCCCTTTTCTGGGGAGCGTCAATACTGACACCCATCTGACACATTTCCCACGTTTTCAAAATTTCCTTTTTTAAAGGAAAGTGGCCAGCTTTTCTACGCTCTGAAAAAGTTGTTTCTAAAAAGGGGGGGTTGCAGTGATTGAAAAGTTTTGTTCGTTTTAGAAAATGATCCTCGACCCCGCAATGACTATAGGATCAGAAACGATGGAAAAAGATTTTCCTTTTTAGGGCGCACAGACGGAAAACGTTCGGAAAACGATAGCCCAAAAATTGAAATTTTTTGGGAGTTTTCTTTCAACTGATCCCAAGTAAATTTTGTTTTTTGCTGCAAATGGTGGTACAGTGTCAAAGCGCACCCCTTAAACAAGACGCAATATACAAATTCCCCCCTTTCCTTTGGGGCCCAACCCCAAAAAGTTGCGTGACTTTCAAATCGGAAAAAAAAACTATCAAAGTCACCGTTTTTTTTTTTAAAAAGGGGGCACTTTGGAATAAATTTGGGTTTTTTTGGTTGGGGATGGCTGCGGAACCGGGTGGTGGGGGTTCTCTCGATGCCTGTATTCTTCTAATTCAGCATCAGTCCTAATTCTAACTGTTTCAATTTAAAATTTCCCTCTGTGCTATTTTCTTCGCTTCCCCTGTAGTCTTTTTCTTCGTTTCCCTTTAGTTTATTTTTTTCAGCTTCCCCCTGTAGTTTTTTTTCTTCAGCTTCAGCTTCCCCCTGTAATCTATTTTCTTAGCTTCCCTCTGTAGTTTATTTTCTTCTCCTTTTAGCCTGTCTGCCCCATTTTGGGATTGTTGCACATAGTTAGTAAATTTTTCTCCCCCCAAAACCAAAACGTTTTCCCCTTTGTTTAACATATTTATCAAAAATCCATAATGAATCGTCGTATAAACCCAAAACAATCCAAGTATGAATAAAATAAAGGGGATTTGATTATTATGTTTCACAAAACCCTAATTAAGTATTAAAATACAGAATTCAAATTTTCCGGGGTAAACAAAAAACGTTACTAACAGGGGGAGTATGAAATCCAAGGAATGTATTTTCCCGTCGGGGTCCCACTGTCACACGTCACTTTGCATACCCATTCTGACAGCATTTTACTCCCTACGCCCCACCCAAACTTTCCAAACAACCAAAAAGGGGCACTACCCAAAGTTTTTTTCTCCCCCTCTCCTTCAGGGAAAACACTTTTCTAAAACACAACAAAACGTAAAAAAGTTTTAACCTGACTCTTCCCCATGGAGACAAATAAATCCGAAATGTATCCCCCTCCCCCGAGGCAAATCAAACTTCAAATATTTTCCTCACCCAGGACAAAACAAACTTTCACATGTATCTCTCCTCCACCCAGAGATAAAATAGTTAGTTCCCCTTCTATAAAGCATGGCTTCACATTCGTTATCCCAAAAAATCGAACCCGGAGAATAATAACTCCCGAATCATGGGAGCCTGCCCCAAGAAAAGCTCCCTGCTTTTCTAATCCCCTGTTCTCTGTGACAATATACTGCCCCCTCGAATTTTTCCTGTCCTGGAGATACGAGTCTCGACTTCTCTTCCGCGACTTCTGTCTCTTGCGAAACGACGAGCTTCAACTCCTCTCCCTGGAGTTGGACTTGCTGGGGCTGAACTACCGGTATGTTCCCACACCATGGCCATCTTCAACCACCTCACGGGGTGAAAGATGAAGGGTGAGGGCGAAGGGTAAAGGGTGAAGGGCTGAAACACGAATAAGGTTCGTGTAAGTAACCTGCTTCTCAATTCAACATATGAATTCTTTCTCTCTTCTTTAGTTTTCCCCCTGTAGCTTTCCCAACTATCTATCGCTCACCTGGTAATGACTGGTCAGCAACGAGGACCACCGTCCTGACAGGTTCGAGTCTCTAGGCCATCTGCTGGGTTAAAACTGACTCTTTCCCCCCTTCTCCTAGTGAGTGCATACTCAGTGTTCAAAACACATGACCAGCACCTTACCTTACCAGCCTTGTTAAACTATCACTCAGTGGTCACTTTCACCCAATGACCACATTCGTTTCTTGAATGAGTCATACTCACAATTATTTTGGGGACGCCCGCTACACTAGTCAAGCCATATGAATATTCTTCCTTTAATTGTGGCACGGGGAAATGATTCATATCACTAACTACATGTGATGGAGCGTCACATGCCTTGATGTGAGGCTACGTCACATGACACTGGATCTAAAGTTAGTTTTAAGAACTGGAAACGGATGCAAAATTCTCCATATGTTGTTTACGCAGACTTCGAGTCGCTTATTCTTCCTTATGAAGGGCCAGCGCCACAAAAACTTCGAAAAACAGTCTTAATGAGTAATCATCAGATTTGTTCATTTGCCTTCATTGTTGTCAGGTCGGATGGCGCCCATTCAGCACCAGAATTGTATAGAGGACCAGATGCTGCAGAATACTTCTTAGAACGCATGCAGAAAGTGCGTAATGACTGTTCTAATAATCTAAACTTATCTGAAATCATAATGACGCCCGAAGACCAACAACAGTATAAATCAGCCACACATTGTTGGATTTGTGGTTTAGAACTAATGTCTAACAGTGAGGGCGCGAATCCGACAGTAAGAGACCATGATCACATTAGTGGAAAGTTCAGAGGAGCAGCACACAGTAAATGCAATCTTCAACTAAAGTTTGAACCAAAGACATGGAAGCTGCCTATATTCTTTCACAACTTGCGAGGTTACGACTCTCACCTTATAATGCAAGCAGTAACCGACGCCTTTAGGGTGTCATGCATTGCACAGTCATCAGAAAAGTACATGTGTTTCACTTTAAATAACATGTCTTTTTATGACTCTATGCAGCACATGATGGGATCATTAGAGTCACTAGCTATGTCCTTAAAATCCTGCCCAATAACGGAAGAATATTTTGACCCAACTCTTGTTAGAAAGGGCGTTTACCCTTATGAATACATGAACAGTTGGGAAAGGTTGACGAAGACACACTTCCTCCTAAAGTTGCGTTCTGTTCTAGTCTCAGAGGAAAGGAAATCAGTGACTCCGATTACCCGCATGCTCAAGATGCGTGGCAGAAGTTAGAGTGTACAACAATGGGAGACTCTCATGATTCATACTTAGATGGCAGATGTATGTATGTTTGCGGACGTCTTTTAAAATTACAGAAAGCCTGCAATGAAAATTACAGTTTGGATCCTGCTCTTTATACATATCTTTCTGTGCCCGGGATGAGTGGGATGCTTTCCTTAAAATTACTGAGTACATATAGATTTATTGTCTGATTTAACCAAGGATTCAAGATGATTGAAAACGATTGCGGGAGGAATTATAATGGCGTCGCACCATTAGTGTAAAGCAAACACCCAAATACCTTGGACGATTTATGATCCATAAAAGGTCTTACTATGCTCATGTATTTAGATGCAAACATTCTGTAAGGATGGGCATTGGCGCAGTCCGCTTCCATTAACGCAACGTTAAAATGTACACAATAATACGAATTAATATTCAAAGAGATTAAGTGGTTGAGCATTTGACGCCAGATCAACAGAGTGGTTTCATTCAGAAAGTTGATTTAGAATATCCTCAGCAACTTCCTGACCCCTCTGCATCAATGAATATCCATTAGCAGCAGAAAGACTAAAGATGCAAAAACAGAACCACCTAAACTTGTGCCTAATCTTCGGGGCAAAAAATTATGTCTGTCATTACAGACTCCTCAAGTTTTTATTTTAAGACCATGTTTGAAGTTGACAGCTTTCATCGTATAAATGCGTTTGATCACGAACATTCATGAAACCAGACATCATGAAGAACACTGATCTCAGAACTAATTCCACAGATGCTTCAGAAAAAGACTTTTGTCAAGCTGAGAAACAACAGTTGTTGCGGAAAGACTATGGAGAATCGCACAAGCTAAAGATGTTAGATTGGTCACCAGAAGAGACGAAGCAATTAAGCTGACGTCAAAACCTAATTATCAGACTTTCAGAAGATTTCATGATCAGCTTTTGGTATAATGATGAAAAAAAAGAAAGGTCAAATTGGACAAGCCCTTTGTATGGGTTTAACTGTTTTAGAATATCAAAGCTTTTGAATGTTATAATTTCTTAACGACTACTTTAAGAAGTAAGCCCTCGTATCCTGATCCCAAGTACTTTACACTGATACAGACAGTTTTGTTATAGATATCCCTACTGAAAATCTATAAAGACATGGAGATTAGAATAGCTAAAGGGGCATGCGGGATGGTACGACACATCTGATTATCCTAAAGATTCGCCGTTGCATTCAAAACCGTTAAACAAGAAGGTTTTAGAAAGATGGAAGGATGAATTATCTGGAAAGGTGATTCTAGGAGTTTGTTGGGTTAAGTAAAAATGTACAGTATTTCGAGCCAGGAGAAAATCTATCAAAAAAAGCACAGGAATATCTCGCCGTGGTTGTGTGCATCGAGCATATCGCCCTGACACTACAAAGAGCATTGTTCAATAAACATACTTTTTCAAATCATGACACCGTAAAACGACGATTCTAACTACATGAGATCTACTCAACCGTTGTAACAAGAAGACATTAATAGAACAAACACAAAACGTAGTATTATTAATCCAGAATTTTCATATGCAATCAGGCCTTGGAGAACGGCATTAATTATATATCTTCTTCGGTTTATATCGGGTCCATATTTTTTCCCTCAACTTTATCTAAGAAAATCAATTATATCATCTTCCAATTCAGACAAATTTTTTCTCATGTTTGCTTGATGCGCTCGAATTTTTTTTATTATTTCAAGATATTCTTTATCCATTTTTGATAGTCAAAATTTGGGATTTTGGGTGGTAGGTGATCTGGATGCAGTGCCATGTGCCGATGAACCCTCGCAAATGTTGCCCTAATAGCAGAATTCAAATCAATGATTCCCGCATCAATTCCAAGGTCTCTGCATTTATTATTCTTGCTTCGGTTTAGTTCCATGTAAGAATTCTTTCTTCTGTGCTTCAATACGTAAGGTTTCTTCGTTGTGAGCTTCCATTTTAACTCAAATATATTTACGTAAATTAATTAAAGCGGAACTGTGTCTGGCGGAATTATCTGCAGTTCTTCCTTCACAAAAGATCTTTGGGGAGCTGGTTGTTTTGTTGTGTCAGTTTCTCGTAAATAATACACAGGCGGATTCATTTTTACAATTCTTTTTATTTCATATGGATCAACACTCCAAACTGGATCGGTTGCCCTGATGCGAGTGTCCCCTTCTGCTTCCCCCGGTAAATAAAGGTACCTTACTTTCAAGCCAAATGGTAATAGTTTGCTGGTTGTACTGGCGTCTCCTTCAACAACATTATTGTTTGTTTTTTGATTGCTTGTACTGGTTTTAGCCCTTTAAATTCTTCATTATTCATTGCGCGCAAAACTGAGGGCAGTCTTCTAACCCATTCTGTGTTGCGAGAATTGTCAATCAGCTCTCTGTGATACTGGTAGGAAAAAAGTCTTTCGGATAACTGTTTGTTAAAGTTTTCAACTAAAGCCTGTGATCTGTGAACTCCCGGAATGCCTCTTTTAATGGTAACTCTATGTTTTAACAATAATGATTCACTTGGCCTTTAAATTCTTTTCCATCATCGACTTGAATCATGCGAGGATAAGTTACGGGCCTCGTTGGTATATCAGTTGTATAGCACAGCAACAGCAGAAGCACTCTTTTGTGTTAATGGTTCCGCATCTTTGTATCTTGAAGCTATGTCAATGACGTAGGGTACTTAAATCTTTTTCGTCT
>JAFLJL010000209.1:0-15855 GCA_018398815.1 Conus ventricosus | reverse complement strand
ACAATGTGTGCAAACCCCGCGATATACAGGCGTTAAATCAACACCCAAATTATCCCCGTCTAAACGTTATCGTACATGGGCATTATGTCCTACTAAACACTTGGAATATGCGTCGTCTGAAAAACTTACAAATATTGAAAACGCTCTAGAGTTCATGTTGAATAATCAGACTGATCGTGATGTTGACCTGGTATTTAACTAGAAGGGTCAGAAATTTCTTTGAAAAAGGATTTTAAACTCCATCTTCACACTCCAATCTTGATGAATTAAAAACCATTATTTCCAAACTCGATGCCACAGTTGCAAATTTGATCAAAGAAAACCAATTCCTTGAAAACCCATCTTGGCACACTTCAGTCAGAAGTACGACTAACTAAGAAAAAAGTCAATGTCTTCAGTAAGTACATCTACCCATTGATGAAAATCAAAACGATGAGTTTTGTGGTGTCACGGTTTCCTGTCCGCCTTCCTAACATGCAGAAGTGAATGGTAGCGTGTCCAACAGTCCAACAACCCCAAAGGATTGGTGAACTTTGTCAGGACAGCACGCCCCAGCCTGTGCCGGCAGTTCTATATGGTTTCGACAGCAAGGATGTGCCTGTTCAAAATCGGTATGACATACTGGCTGATCTCAGCCAAGATCAATCAAATGATAACATCCAGAAAACCTTCCCTCTCCCAAAGCTAACGGTATATTCAATACTGATAATTCACCCCAATTCCACGATTCTCATAAACCATTGGCGTCCATGGCCCTCCTCATAAGGCGCGTGTTTTACTCAGATTCACAAGAAGAACTTTGCAGGCTAGCACTGGAGCTGATGGTTCCCATCCCTAAAACTCCCAACAAGCTGGTGTTCCCCCCTTATCATCCTCATCCCACTTCCCTTTGTTGCCCTCCCGGAATGATAACCAGGCTGTGGTTGAAAGAGCGCAAGCATCACAAGGCCAAATCCATCGGCCTTCACCCCCACATCAGCTGGGGAATGATGGTATGTGTGAAGTTTCTTTTTCCCAACAAAACAGCCAGTCAGGCGAAACTAGGGGTCCACATCCGACATTGAACCCGTCATCATTCCCCAATGTCTCTCATCCCCTTCCCGTCTAGGGTCAAATAATCCCTTATTTCCCATATCCCAGATGTCCAGACCCATACCCTTACCCTACCCCTGATCACAGTGGAAGACAACTTTTCCAGAGACAGTTTCCGGTGTCGGAACCTGTCAATGTCATAAACACAATGCCGGGCTCTATCTATAATATTCCTAGTTGGCCCACCACTAACAATCCTGTTAAACCAGTGCGCCCAGCATGTCTTTGGTGTCACAGCTGGCATATCACCCTGGACATCAATGATCTTCACCAGCTCTGCGACCATCACCTCCATAATGTATGGTCTGGCGATTGTGACGTTAGGTAATTGTGTTGGATCCACAAGAGCGTAGCTTTGGTTGTCTGCGCATGAACATTTGAACATTTGTCTACTTTATATAAATCCCCTCTGGTCATGTATGCTGATAGACTTTGTTTATGCTTGTGTTCTTCTTCTTATACGTGAGGTGTACCATATTTAACAATTACTCGTTTGATGTGTGACAGGCGTTCTCGTAAAACTCGGATAGGGACAGTTCGCATACTGGTGTGAAATATATATATTTTTTGCGCTGAGATTGTGTCTAGCCCCGGCGTGAATGTTCAGGTTGCTTCTCTTACTTTCAGTCTTGAGTTCAACTCAGCTGGATAGAATTGGTATTCTCAATTTGTTTCCGGTAGTTTTTTTCGCTTTAATCTTGCATATCGTTTGTACCGAGTGTCACATTTCTTTGAATGTGTTATTTTCCTCTTTATTATCATCCGTAATTGCATTGATTTTGTCATGGACAATAACGGCAGCACATTGAAGTGGCTCCGTAAAGCTGGGTTCAAAATAGGTTATCTCAATGTATGTCACTTAAATGAACAAATTATCAGATGTGCCTTCCATACTATCCCATTCAAATGACTGTTTTCATGTCTTTGATTTTTCTGAATCACGATTATCTAGTACAATTTCTGACAATGTATGATCGATCTCAGGATACAACCTTCTTAGACGAGATGCTACAGCAAAGTTAGTAACGGGTACGTTGGCTTATATTCACCAAACTGCTAATTATAGACGGCTAAACTTGTTTGATAAAATATGAAATTGAATGCTCATGGCCAGAGATTCGCTTGAAGGGAGCAAAGCCAATCCTGGTAGGTTTCCTATACAAAAGCCCAGAAGAAATAGTCGAGTGGTTCGATCGTTTTGAACTAATGCTCGAAGACGTAATAAGTTATTCTATGGAAATAAACTTGCTTGGAGATTTCAACATCGATTTATTTAAATCACATAATAAATGGAAACAAAACTTACGAAATGTGCAATTTAACTCAATTAATAAATTCACCGTACCTACACGGATAACATTACAGACAAAAACGTTAATAGATCACATTTATATTACTAATTCTAACAATGTAGTAGAGACTGCTGTACCTGTCTATGGTCTTAGTGATCATTTTCCAGTGTGTATAACATGGTCAAAGAAAGGAGTTAAAATCCCTAGATGCACTCATAAGTGTATATCGTTTCGCAGCTATAAACACTTCCACACTGAAGAATTTCTGGCTGATTTACGTATGGCAGATTTTTCTTGTGTTTTATCAATACAATCATCCTGATGATGCACTTGCTGCTTGGTACAAGATTTTTGTTCCTATTTTCAATAAGCATGTCTTGCTTCGGACTAAACGTGTTAGATTAACCGAGAAACCACCGTGGTTAACAAAAGAAATAGATGCTGAAATTAGAATTCGTGACAATTTATTACAAACAACAGGGAAAGACAAGAAATTTAGGCAACAACGGAACAAAGTCACTGAAATTGAAAAGAGCAGCGCGGAAGAGGTATTTTAGTGATTTAATTTCATTAAAACAAGATTCAGAATCTATCTGGAAGGTTATAAATCAGTTGTCCGGGAAAACAGCACCGCCATCTGCTTGTTTTTCGTCCAATTTATCTGTTGAATATCTGGACAGACACTTTACTGCCGTAGCAGAGAGAACAATAAGGACAAACACACACGCTAATGATTTGAATCTACTAAAAGGTTTCTGTGAATAAAAAAAATATTGTTCATAAACTTCATTTTCCATACATAGGCGTCCATGAAGTCCATTTTCCATACATAGGCGTCCATGAATTGTGAAGATATCAGCGCCCATTATCTCTGAATGTGTTACATATATTTATAACTTATGCATTGAAAAATGTTATTATCCACAAGCCTTCAAAGATGCTAAAGTTTTGCCTGTTCTTACGTCTGGTGACCCATCTGACCTCTCTAATTATAGACCCATATCTAGACTATCTGCTCTGTCTAAACCTCTCGAAAAACATATCAAACACAATCTACATTCCCATTTTATAAAGTATGACTTATTTCACCCAAACCAGAATGGATTTAGAAGGAATCGTTCGTGCCATACCATGCTGACTAATCTTATCGAAGCAGATTGTGGAATGATATGCATGACTACATTAAATGGAAACCAAACCTTTTGTCATTTAGGAAGGCATACCACGCACATTTGATGGAACAGTGTTAACTCTAACATGTTGAGTAACATAATGTATATTAAACTCAACTTGATGGGTCCTCTTATGCATGTTCATGTGACTTGATTTCATGATGTACTTGTACTGTAAGTGTTTGGTGGTATAAGATGGTGTTTGTGTGGAGGAGGCGAGCATTTAAAGTGATTATGTATGCGGAAATGAATGCAGACGCTTGTGTGCGCGCGCGCGTTTATGTGTGTGTGCGTATGTGTTAGTTAGTTCTTCAATTTAACGTCTGTTCACTTTAAGTGATATTAGACAAAATAATGCAGAAATGAGTGGAAGAGAGAAATGGAAATAGTGTATGCAACATGCTATTATAGGCCTACGTGTGTGTGTGTGTGGTGTGTGTGTGTGTGTGTGTGTGTGTGTGTGTGTGTGTGTGTGTGTGTGTGTGTGTGTGCGTGTGCGCGCGCGCGGTGTGTGTGTGTGTGTGTGTGTGTGTGTGTGTGTGTGTGTGTGTGTGTGTGTGTGTGTGTGTGTGCGTGCGTGTGCGTGTGCGACTTTGACAACTGAAATGAAAAAGATGTTCTAAATGTAACAATTTAGACAGATTACAAAGCATTAAAAAAAAAAAAAAACCTGAAAATATTTACACAAACGAGCCAACTGGGCTTAACATCAACGAATTTACAAATGTAAAAAAGGCATGAAGATTCTGGAAAATGCACAGGGAATCTTTTTGTCGGAAATTGGAGAGAGATGAGTTAAAATAGGAACAATTACAAAGAAAATGCAGAGTATTGAAACTGTCGACTGCTCCACAAGCGCATTGTAAATTTGTGTGAAATTTTGTACGAAGAGCGTTAACTTTAAGCATGTCAGAGCCGCAACATTATATATGCCATCCACTGCCAGCTGTGTGGCAGGATCTACATAGGGGAAACGTCACGCACACTCGAAACACGCATCTCTGAACACCTGGCCGATATCCGCCACCACCGACCCAAACCCGTCGCCCTACACTTCAACCACACCCAACACAACATCGACCATGTCAAAGTCATGGCACTCTGGCAGTCACAGAGTGACAGCTTTGAACGCACAACTCACGAATCCCATCTCATTGCCAAACTGGGCACACTACACCCCCAAGGCATCAATATCCAACAATAACCAAACACACATACTCACCTCTTCCACACCAGTTGGCAAAATCCCCTACCAACACACACACATACACACACACATACTACACACTTACATACACCACCACCACATCCCCTTCACTCACTTCATACAGTAGTTACAGCAACCCTCCATCTATTTAATCTTAGTTTTGTATTATCCTTCCCCTTAAATCCCCCCCCCCCCCACCCACCCACCCCTTTTTTTTTTTCTTCTTCTTCCCCCTTACCATTATTATCAATCCACCATTACCACAACCATCACAAAGATATCACACCATCCCAATAAACTGGACACACAACCCTATCATATCACACACACACACCTCCCCTGACGCAACCCCTCCCCCCCCCCCCCCCCCCTCCGTTTCCTCTCCCATAATCCCCCTGGCCGCATGTCATTTCCGCCCACGAAACACATGGACAAGAACGGATAAGTCATTTTTCATTCTTTTTTCGTTTTTCGTTGTTTGTACTGTCCCACATGTTAAATGTGATTTATTTTTTCGCCTGAAGAAGACCCAAGTGGTTGAAATGCATCGTGTCTTGTCTTGTGCTTTGTTTGTCAATGTCATTGGCGGTAAGTTCTAAACAAACTCTATTCATAATCTGTAAAAGAGAGATTCCAGTTTCCGAAATTTGTGTACATGCACATACGTCTTTGTATACAGTTTACGAATTTGAATGGACGCGTTAGATGGACGAGTAAAGTTTTGAATTCTTGAACAGCAACTCGGTGGAGAATCTTGTGCATGTATTTTAAAGAGTACTGAATCTTTGTACAGGTTATGAAAAGACTCAAAAGAGTCTCTTTTTAAAAGTCCATTGGCTTCGTGAAGACTCAAAGGTATTTTGATATAGACAGAATTTTCAGAGTTTTTGGATCCCATACGGGCAGATCTGTCTGCCCATTCATTTCCTACAATCCCACAGTGTGACGGAATCCAGCAAAAGTCCACTGTTATCCCTCTAGATGTAAGGAAATGGATCAGAATTTTTAGTTCGGTGATTATCTCGGTGCGATTGGTAGCAGCAATAGAATCCATTGCTTGAAGAACAGATTTGGAATCAACACAAAAAAGTATTCTGGAAAAATCACGTGGAATGTCAGTAATATAATGCAGAGCCATTCGAATTGCTATCAATTCAGCCGTAAAAACAGAAAACCCCTTTCCAAGATGTAAAGATTTATCTGCGTATGTGTGTGTGTGTGTGTGTGTGTGTGTGTGTGTGTGTGTGTGTGTGTGTGTGTGTGTGTGTGTGTGTGTGTGTGTGTGTGTGTGTGTGTGTGCGTACGCTCGTGTGTGTGTGTGTGTGTGTGTGTGTGTGTGTGTGTGTGTGTGTGTGTGTGTGTGTGTTGTGCTGTGTGTTTCTGTGTGTGTATTTGCGCGTGTTAGCGTACGTGTATGTGCGTGTGAGAGTTTCACGCGTGCATACGTGTGTGTGTGTGTGTGTGTGTGTGTGTGTGTGTGTGTGTGTGTGTGTGTGTGTGTGTGTGTGTGTGTGTGTGTGTGTGTGTGTTTGAGCCCATGCGCGTGCGCACATGTTTCTTTTCGTGTCTTTTTTTCTTTTCTTTTTCTCCTTTTTCTTTTTCCTTCTTTTTTCCCTTCCTCGAATGTACATTATTCCCAAATTGTGACCTGACCTTACTTTCTAGGTAATATTTTTGTTAATCATGTTTTGTCGTTATAAGCTTGTTCATTGTTTCCTTTTGTTTTGTTTATCATTTACATGTTCATTTTGATATTGTTTGTTACTGTTGTTTTTCTTGAGGCCCTGGTGTAAAAAAACTATTAGCGTATCCATTTTACCTTCAATAAAAATATTCGTATTCGTATTCGTATTCTCTCTCTCTCTCTCTCTCTCTCTCCTCTCTCTCTCTCTCTCTCTCTCTCTTTTCTTCTTTTCTCTCTCTGTGTGTGTTTGCCATGACGCTGTATGTTTTACATTAAGATAATTGCATATATTGTCAGATGCATGATCTTCAGTGTTTGATCAAGACACAATTAGATCATAATAAACCAAGCGTTAACAAGAAGCAGGACAGGGGTAGGGAGGGGAGCGGACGTTTACAGCCAATCGCATGTTGCGTGTTTCCTTTCCAATATGTATACTAGTGTGACAGAAAGAAATACGCACTATGATCCTTTCTCTGTCTGAAACAGATTATATCATTCGACTGTGGTAATGATAAATTGCTGGAGATATTGTGGTAATGATAAATTGCTGGAGATATTCTTCGAACATTATAGCGGCCAACGCGTCTTGTTACTCGTCAAGGAAATTAAAAGAAAATGTGGATTGGATGCCGATGCTGTCCACATTGAAAACGTTCGTTTATATGTTCTGAAGCAATATTTGGCAGTTCAAATAAGACCGCTGAAGACAGTCTATTAAGACACTGGATTTTAACTTATTTGTTTCGCTTTACATCTGTAATATACTAGATTCCGGCAAAAGATGACACGTTTGAATTATAGGAGACTCCCTTTCAAAGCGTGTAGAATGCTGGTGAGGGCGGATTCACATTCTAAACACACACACACACACACACACACACACACACACACACACACACACACACAACACACACACACACACACACACCACACACACACACGTGTCCACCAGGTATTCGTGAAATGGTTTTGGTTTTTGTATGCTGAGCCAAAAATTACAAATATTTTTTTGGGGGGTGGTAGGTTTGTTTGTTGTTTTAATTTGTTTTATTTTTGTTTTGTGTTTATCGTCTTTTTGTCAACACCATTCAGAACAGCAGGAGATGCTGACATGAACGCAATCAGGAAAGTGACAATTATTCAGGGCACAGAATGTTTTAAGCATTTAAAAAAGATACGAAACATACCTTCTGCTTGATATTGACATATATCTTAAAAGATTGTAATCTGGTTTACCGCACATTCTTAACACTATCATAAGATTTTTCCACAGCATTTGAATATGTCAGTTATGTTTTAAAAAATAGGTAAAAAAGAAACAAGAGATAATGACTGTAATACTTATTTAATGGTTTTGCCTGCTCTCAATGTCATCTGGCAGGAGTACATTCACTTTATATTCTTTATAAATCCATTTTCATTTCACGCTGCTTTCCTACTGGTCAACAAAAACACCAAGCTTGTATGATAAATTTGTCTATATAGGCTGTGCTTGTATAGAAAACTAAAAGCGCTGATCTTAAATAAATGTAAGTGAACGCCCAAAAAAAAGTGGACAAACGAATCACAAAACAAAACCGACGCGTTTCGACCTCTTAAGTCTTCTTCAGGCAAGATACAAAATAATTAGGACAATGAAAATGAACGAGCAATCACTTATCTTCAATCACTTTAGCGCAAGATAGATTCAACGCCTATCTGAAGGATGAAGAAGCCCTATGGCGTGCTTGGGATGGACAGGGTAGAGTTTAAAGGGAGATGGGAAGCGGGTGGAGAAGGAAAGTGCGGGGGAGAAATTTTCATGACTTTAAGCAAAACATCTGATTGCAGACTCCCTGGCAATCTTATCAGAATTCTCAGGTGAAAAGTGATTATTTTTTTCACTAAGTCTAAAAGGAAAATTTGAGTTGATAGATTGTAACTGTTTATTGTGAATATGTGTGGGTTTTAAAACAGAGAAACAGTTAGTTACCTTACTTGTGTATATTGAATTCGATGATGAAGATATACATGCTCAGTTCACTTATGAATATTTAAAACCGTGATTTTTACTCTGATGTGTTATCCTTGATTGCCAAGACAATAAATGATTTGAACTAAATTTCATTGATTTAATTCCTTCGTTACCCACCATCTCCTTCTTTCTTTTGTTTGTCCAGCTAGTAGAATTGCCTATGTCTGGATGCTCCACACTGGGAGACTGGCTTTAATGGCTTGAATCAACGCCTATCTTACGCTGGAGTGGATGAAGATAAGTTATTACTCGTTCATTTTCGTTGTCCTGAGTGTTTTGTATGTTGCCTGAAGAAGACCTAAGAGGTCGTGTTTGTCTTGTGATTCGTTTGTCTGTGGGTTTTTTTTTTATTGGCGGTGCGCTAACACAACATTTAAAATTTGTTACAAGAAAGAACGAAAGATAGGAAATAAGTAAAAACAAACAAACAACAAACAAAACCCCAAAGAAAACGCAATAATCAAGGTCTGGGAAATGGTGGGTTTGCGAAGCATACAACTTTCACTTGAATTCTTGGATAATCATCTTCGCTATGCGAGTGTCTGCATGAAAGTTTTTAGCAAATTCAATTTCTCAAAATTTGCTGAATGCTCGCACTCGTGCTCGCTTACATGGGTGATCACAGCTGTAGAGAGACAAAAACCGAGTGCAAGAGCAGGCACTTGAACGAGAGAATTGCCTAGCCGAGTATGACGGGGGCTTTACAGTCTTAGCTGTTGTCATGTGCACCATATTAAGTGCACATATTTGATCAATGTTTCCCTTTCTTATTCATCATTAAAAGCTACTTTACACTCTAGCTCAAGAGGATGGTCACTAAACCTACAGTTAACACTAGTCGGTGTCCTTAATGTTAAAAAGTTAAAAATGTAGGCTAAGGTAAAACTACGTGAAAAGTGTTTCTGCTTCCAATCGCACTCCCTGAGAGGTCAGTGATTCACTTAACAACTTAGCTTGCCTGGCAGGTTTTAGCTGTTTCTAGTTGGAGTGTAGTGCAAGTAAAGAATATGTTTTGCTTGACTGCAGGCAAAGGATGATTTTGGCTTGTGATTGGATTACATTGCTCACTTGACTGTTGTAGGAAGAGAGAGAGAGGAGAGAGAGAGAGAGAGAGAGAGAGAGAGAGAGAGACTGTCCTCAACAGTGCTAGTATTTTATAGGGGCTGTGTTTAAGAGGTGCTATGTGGGGGTTATCATCACCTCTGCATAAACAAAGGTTAATTGTAAATCAAGGCATTGAATTATCACTGTAGGCAAAAACATGGAAAGGAAAAGGTAAGCATAAAAATACATGGGTTTCCTGAGGATTTTGGAAGGACCAAAAACTGAGTAAAAAGAAATATTATCTGAAAGTTGAAAATGATTTATAAACAAAAGTTGTTTTTTTCTGTTGCAGGGAATGTTTTCCTTTAAAGTAGTTTGTTTCCACTACGTCCCCTAGGTAACAAAATTAAAAGGAATGAATCAGTGTCAGACTGTGGAATTAAAAAAGATTGAAGAAAATGAATGAAACAATTAGTGCCTAACTGAGGTCTCAGTTAGGTTGGGATGATTTGAGAGTGGAAGACTGTAACTACTTACTTGCTTTGAATGGCAATGTCGGTTGTTTGAAAATAATGTCTAATGGCCGACTTGAAGAAAAATGTTTTTGTGTGGCCTAGTTGGCCTTACCTGATAAAGTCATTTGAAAGTCTTGTTGTCTAAGGCTGAAACCTCTAGGGCTTGCTATATTGATTATCATATTATAGTGTGTGCTAAGAAATCGTTTCATGAAATGATTATGTGAGAGAAGTTGGTGAGCGAAATTTCTGAAGAAATTCTCAAAACATTATTGTAAATACTTGTACAAAAAGGGTTAAAATACAAGAACCCCAAAAGGAAACTGTCTCCCAGCAAGAAGGAACGTTGAATGCGGGAGACCGTGTAAGATTGCGAGTGAAAGTTGGAGGCAAAGAAGTTATATTTGTGTGATAGTTGAATTCTCTCTCTTATGTCTCTGTCTGTTACTACAAGGGTAACACACCCCCTTGTCAGCTATTGACCACGACTCTCACGCTGGGGGCATGACTGGAAATGTTTGCTAAACGTCTGCATCGATAAATCTTCAACTTAGGACAGATCATTCATGTATTCTCCAGTCCATTCTCTCTCTCTCTCTCTCTCTCTCTCTCTCTCTCTCTCTCTCTCTCTCTCTCTCTCTCTCTCTCTCTCTCTCTCTCTGTCTTCTCCGCTTTGTGATTAATCATGTAATACCATCTTTGGGTCGAACATTGTATTACTTTGATGCTGTCGAGTCACCCCAGGGCAATGAAAATGGACCTTTTTATCCTTTTTTGGGAAAATTTTCATACTGCTTCTTCGTTAACAGCCGACATAACAAAGGGTACCTGGGAATTGCGGGCGAAACTCCTGAATTAAAGCAATTCACGTCACTTTGGAGCAAAAAATCGTTGAAAATGATTTTTTATTGTTATTATCGTTTGTTTGGTTAAATTTTTTGTCCCGTTTTTTTTCTTCACTACGTTACATTGCTTCTTTTTTTTTTTGTTTTTTTTATTTTTCTATAAAAAGTAGAAGGTCTTATCCTGCATAATTAGTTAATGCCGAACTGTAAATGAAAAAAAAGTAAAATGGGATAGTAGGCAAAAATAAAAAAACAAAAGACCATCACTGCACTTCCTTTTCATCGTCTCCGTTTGTTTTCGTTCCCCATAGATCAACGGACAATATGGTGTAAAAATAAGTTTTTTTTGTTTACAAAGAATTGGCACGGGTTTGAACACACTGACAAAAACGACCGGAAAAACTAAAGCGGGGTTGAACGAGACATGTGAAAAACCCAGAAAAAACTAATCGGGCGTAGAAAAAACTCGTGGAGAGCTGGCGCGAGAGTCCCAGAAGAGAACCCCCCCTTCAAGAAAATTTTTTTTCCCATCTTGGGACGAGCCATGGCTGGGATTCGAACCCTGCCCCTTGGGACATGCCATTTTCCACTTAAAACTCCCACTCAAACCCACTGGCCACGGGGACCCCTGAAAATTGTGGGAAAGTTAACCCTTATAAAGTTCACTTTTTTTCCCCCCTTGACCAATCCACTTAAAACCCTCTCTCCCGTTTTCTCCCATTGCTTTGGGCCTGGTTTTTTCCCCCCCTGCAACTAAGCTTTTTCATGAGGCGATGCAACTTTTTCCCACAAACCCCCTGCTCCAATTTCTGCAGTGAAACTTTTGGGGTTGTACCTTCTCTCCTCAGGCTGTTTTCCAGACAGCTATTTTTTAGTCTTTGTAGATTTGGCTGCCTCCCTTCTGTTCTCAATGGGACCGTGACTCGATTCTGACACGCTTTGGTTTTACTGAGAGTGACTAATTTCTGGTCTCATGCCACCTTGCTGAGATTTGGTACTCTTCCATTCGGGAGGTTACAGGCACTCCCAGTCATCGCCCCCTCCAAAACTCTGCCGCATGCCAGGGGACGTTTTTTCTGGGCCCGATTTGCTGCCTCCCCCGTGAAGAAAGTGCGGGGGCTTTTGAGTCCTGTTTTCCCTTTTTTTGGTGTTGGTACTAGCCCAGACTACTTTACAACTCTTTTAGCCTTGGTTTTTCCTCCATGTGTACCTTCCTTGAGCCAGAGCTACTTTACATTAGCTTAGGGGAAGCTCGACGGGTTTTTTATGGCAGAGGGAGCTGCAAGATCGTCGTTTTTCCCCACTTCCCAGGGTTTTTTTTGAGGGCAGAATCATATGCAGATCTGAAATAAACGACCTAGAGGGCCGTGCCAAAAGCATTCCAATGAGACTTTTTTGAAGTGCATTTCCCCCAGTTTTCCATTGCCCTTTCTTGGGTCTCTGGGCTGCTTTTTTTGGGGCTTTTTT
The DNA here is from genome assembly GCA_018398815.1 of Conus ventricosus. Classification (NCBI taxonomy): domain Eukaryota; kingdom Metazoa; phylum Mollusca; class Gastropoda; order Neogastropoda; family Conidae; genus Conus; species Conus ventricosus. The sequence goes on along the minus strand of JAFLJL010000209.1, from coordinate 3,520 downwards.
TTTTGGTCTTCTTCTTTCTCACTCCCAATCTCATTTTCCTTTTGGTTTTTTCCCTTTTTCCCTTTTAACCCCCATTCGTTTTTGTCAACCCCCAGTCCCTTTCTGAAAAAGAGCCGGAAAAAGAAAGCGGTTAAGAAAATATCAAAAAACCAGAAAGAAACTAAATTGGCTGAAACATACAAACACGTGGGCACGCAGGCCCCACCCTCCCCTGCACACCAACACCCACAGACACACCAGACACAAGACACACACCCACACACACACAACACAACACACACACAACCCCCCAAAAACACACACACACACAAGGCAGCCGCACGCTCGCACGCAAGCACAACACCACCACACACACACACACACACACACACACAAACCACACCCACACCACTCACACCCCACACACACCCACACACCACCACACACCACCCAAAGCCGCACGCACGCATGCCGAAAGCACACACACACACACACGTAAAAGATGGAACAAAAGTGGTGCTTTCCTTTTCGACGCACGCATAAGAAAAGGTTGTCAAAATGCATGGGGCCAAAACTGAGAAAAATAATCCAAGTGATCGAACATTTGGGAAAATTAATACATCAAAATTTGGGAAAAAATTTTAGTCCCAGGTGAACGACACAAAAATTTTGCTGAAAAACCAGTTGTCCCAAGGAAAAACTTTTCTTTGAAATAAAGTAAAGCACAGATTGGGGGGGACGGATACAGGACTTTTGTAGAAAAATTTTTTCGAGTTGAACAATCACTGCCCTTTGGCTGTGATGGCTCAGGTCACAGTCTGATGCAATCAGATGACCAGCCTTCGTTCCCTGATCACGAGGGAAATCATTAACACCACTTGGACAGTCAGAGACTATCCTGCATGTACATGCAGTCATGATGAATATAATAGTAACAAGCTGACTGATGTCCGACACACACGCACGCACGCACGCACGCACGCACACACTCACGCTTTAACACACATCACACACACACACCACACCACACACACACACACACACACACACACACACACACACACACCACACACACAAACACACCACACACACCACACACACATACATACAACACACACACACACACTCACTCACGCGCGCGCACAACGCACACACACACACACAACACACACACACACACACACACACACACACACCACACACACACACACACACACACACACACACACACACACACACACACACACTCACGCACACACACACACACACACACACACACACACACACACACACACACACACACCACACACACACACCACACACACACACACACTCACTCGCACACACACACACACACACACACACACCACACACACACACACACACACACACACACACACACACACACACACACACACACTCACACACACACAGACACACACACTCATTGAAGATGAAATGATACAACATGGGCCAATTACTGTCCAGTTCTTGATTGACTGTAATACCTCCCTATCTCCCATTCCGTGTCATTACCTTTGCAAAATGTAATCACATCCATAGCGACATCGCCTGCTGCCCCATTGAAAAGAAGAGTAGAGAAAAGAGAGATTGAGAAAGAGAGAGAGAGAGGGGGGGGGGAATGGAGAGAGTGGGGGAGGGGGATAGCGAGGGAAAGAGAGCACTCATAAAAATGGTCGAACGAACCAGCCGCCGTGGCGAAGTGGTTAGCGTCGCGGACTCCCGCTGGGAGGTCGTGGGTTCGAATCCCCGACCGGCTCCACCCAGAGTTGAGTTTGCTGCGGACTCAGCTGGAAGACTTGGACCACACAGTCGAGTTTCATACACTCAATGGATGCGTTTCTGAGAGTGTTGCTCAAATTTCCTGACCAACACTGCAGGCGCCTGCGTCTCTCGGGCCTGGTTGACGCCGGGATATATTATGAAGGAAGCGTAGAGTACAGCCCTGTCATGTGGTCTCAGACCGAAATGGAAATCCGTAGCATCATCTTAATCATCCTCATTCTCATCGATCAGCATTAAAAAAAAAAATCTCAAATTCTGTGGCCGTTCATGCCCTGCTCTCATGGTGACCTCTATTCGATGTCCTCTCCGCGTCTGTGGTCTTGGTTTGGTTCCGTCAGGGTCACAGGTATCGGCGAGTCCATGGGGGCTGTCGTTGGACGGACTTGAGGGCGCCCTCCGGAGGAGAGCTCACTCGCTCCGGCTCCTCGACTAAGCAATTATTGTCATCAGTAGGGGCTTGGTAGGTGGTGTCCTGCGTATGTTAGATCAGAACAGGCGCCACTGAACACCACCGAAGTGACTCGGCAGCAGTGCAGTGTCTCCTCCGGTGGGTTGCCTCTTGACGACTTGACATTGACTGCTCCTGTGGATTGCCGGGCCGGCGCTGCGGCGGGGCTGACCGGCTGTGGCTGTGGACGGGGTTCGGAATGAGCGGCGTGGGTGCAATGCCTCTGAGGTGGCGGAGAGGTTGGAATAGCAAAAAAAAAAAAAAAAAAAAAAGGTCGAACGAGGGATAGAGATTTTAGGCGAAAAGAGAGAGAGAGAGAGGGAGAGAGAGGAGAGAGAGAGAGAGAGAGAGAGAGAGAGAGAGAGAGAGAGAGAGGAGAGAGAGAAGACAAACAAACAAACAGACAGACAGACAGACAGACAGACAGACAGACAGACACAGAAACAGGGAATAGAGAAGGGTATGATGACAATACATTGGAGAAAAGAAAAAGGAATAAAGAAACGGAGAGAGAAGCGGAAAGGGAGGGCGAAAGAGTAATAAGAAGGGGGGGGGGGGGGGGGGGGGGGGGGGGAGGCAAGAATGGCCGGGTGTATAGCAAGATGGCGGAATGGAGAATTAAGAAAAAAAATTATAAATATCATTTGAACTGTCTAACTGTCTAAAAGAAAAAGCGAAAGAAAAATCCAACATTTTGAAATTCGAAATTCTGACTACTACATTCCGTCTATTGTTTACTTTCAGTTTTTGAACAGAAAATAATCTGATCCGTGATGAAGGGTATTTCAGTCATAGCCCGTTGAACCACCGGTCGTTGGTGAACAAAGTCGAGCTGTATCAATAGAAAGGACAAAGAAGAATGCGAGTACGAGAGAGAGAGAGAGAGAGAGAGAGAGAGAGTGAGGAGAGAAGAGAGAGAGAGAGAGAGAGAGAGAGAGAGATGATTGACCGATTGATTGATTGATCGACCACATTTATTCCAACGCTAACAGAAACACAGGAGATTATTTATTTTTCATCTTGTCCTTGTCCTTCAGGGCTAAGCAGGAAGAGAGAGAGGGGGTGGGGTGGGGGGGGAGGGTGGGGGGGGGGAAGGGGAAGAGAGAGAGGGGCGATAAGGAAGGGAGGAAGGAACACTCAAAAAGTCGAACAAGGAATAAGATTTGGCACAGGACAAAAGGGGGAGAGAGGAGAGGAAAGAGAGAGAAGAGAGAGAGAGGAGAGAGAGAGAGAGCACAGAGAAACGCGACAAGGGAAAGAGAGAGAGAGAGAGGAGAGAGAGAGAGA